>BGPR01027257.1:0-20885 GCA_013235015.1 Araneus ventricosus
AGGGTGAAAAATTGATAATAAAATTACATCTTTACAAACATAAAACAAATCAAGTTAAATAAAAGTGTATAAATATTCCGAAACAGTCATTGAAAATTAAAATATATTATAAATGCGATTAAAATTCTAATTTGGGTAAGAGCATTTCTTTCAGCGCCTCATACTTTTACGATTTTGTTTTGTTATCCACATTTTTGATGAAAAAATACTTCCTGCTTTTTAATACACTAATAAAAGAGCATGTTTGAAATCTTTTTCATTTTCTTTTTATAGTTTTTATCTGCTTCATATAAAATACTCAAAACTTTCAAGACAATGTAGAAAAGCGTTTATTGTATGTCACTTATAATATGTGTACATTTTATGTGGAGTTTGGAAGTCAAATCTCGTAATTCCGAATTAGGAAAAGATTTGAAACTCACTTATGATGAAGTCCTTGAATCTACATATGCGGTTATAAATGACTTTGAGTGCATAATATGCAGCCTTTCAAAAGTAATTCTTTCATATGTGCATGAAAGAGCAGGCTTTATTTTAGATGAAAAGGCAGGCGTAGTAATGCAACAGTCGTTGAATTAAAAACTCTTTTATTTAGAAATCGTCATTTTCATCGTTTAGATAAGATGCTTTTAACATTTCAGGTGATATTTAAGGTAAATCGAAGCCATCGCCATTGTTCGAAGAGTGCGCTCGAAGGCAGCAAGTCTTTCGAAGTGTTTTACATGGTTAACAAAAGGGAAAGAGCTTTTCCGTCAAACCTTTTTATACTGCTGAGACACGGGAAAATCCCCGTATGCTTTAGAGCGGTTGAAACCGGATCTCAGCGAGTTACAGTGACATTTATTCGCATACTAGAGATTAAGTAGAAATAATTTTATGAATTAAAAGTTAAGAAGAGTTTTTAAAATTAGAAAAATATTAAATTATTACATACATTTATGTCAATAAAACTGAAATGCGAATTATTTTGTATCCTATAGAAATCCAAACTACCGAATATATTTTCTTCAAATTTTGCTCGCAAACACTACGAAGCTTAAGGAAAGTTTTAGTGAAGGTTTCGTCACAATTAATTAAATATATAATTTTTATTAATTAAAAGCTGTCTTTAAAACTACGCATGCGCAGTTTATGCTCTTCTGCTACATGCAGAAGACTAAACAATCCATAAAAATTAAATTGAAACGCCAAATTTTTTTTGTAAGCTTCAGAAACCGAAAGTACTGAATAGAATTACTTCAAATTTTTTTCAGAAATACTATAAAGCATAAGGACGTTTAAGGGAAAGTTTCGTCACAATTAATCAAATATCTAATTTTTCATTAACTAAAAACTATCTTTCCACTACGTATGCGCAGTTCGTGCTCTTCTGCTGCTGCATGCAGAAGGCTAAACAATCTATATAAATAAAATTTGAAATGCCAATTTTTTTTGTACACTTGAGAAATTGAAAATACTGAAGAGATTTTGCTCAAATTTTGTTCTCAAATACTTTAAAGCATAAGGACGTTTTAGTGAAGGTTTCGTCACGATTAATAAAATAGCTGATTTTTTATTAATGAAAAAAATGCTTCCATTTATAAAAAGAAACTATTTTATTTTCAGTGTTGTCATTCCTGCTGAATGACAATATTAGATATTTAAAATCATTTTATTTATTTGCCACCGGGTTGACACTTGCAATGTTTAATTAAATTTTATCTCATTCTTTAAAAATTATTAATAACTTAAGGCTAAAAATAGCTTTCGGCGGTTTTTAAAAAATCGTTTGGTTCATCTGGTATTCTCATTTTAATATTGAAAAAAACGCTTTAGACGATAAGAGGATTTTGTGCATATAAGAATTTTTGCACTAAAAATATCATACTTAGTATTTTCATCCCGAGAAAAGCCTGGTTTATCAGCTAGTATAACAATAAGTTGGGATTTCATTCATGAATTTAAGGAAAGGCTTACAATTATTATACTAAATGATATTCAATTTCTTGCTTAAGCTTTGGATTGAAATTATATACACTTGAATCACTTGATAAAGTTAAATGCATGCTATTTTAAAGCTACTTTGTTATCGTTGGTGCAAGAAATTCTCCCAGAGTCAGAAGGCATATTTCAAATATGCTTTGACACACAAAGAAGTTCTCAAGCTTAATAGATTTTAATCTGGTAAATTAATTATATATTTAGTAGTGATAAGATTTTATGTATAAAATTTCGACTTCCAAGAATATTTCTTGCTATTTTCTGCCACAGAATAGATAACTTAAGAAAAATTAATTTAAATATATATTACTTTACCGCCTTTTCAAGAAATTTTCCCACAGTATGTAGAGAGATTTCAAAAATACTATAAGAAACAACAACAACAAAAAAAATAAAAAAACTGTGTTGCAACTTCCTATATTTTAATTAGGTAAAATAATGCGTATGTTTATCAGTGAGTAGAATTTATGGATCAAAATTTCGACTTCCAAGAATATATTTCCTAATTATCTACTACAAAAAAATAAGCTAAGAAAAATAATAAGAACAATGAAAATTTTAATTGAAAAAGTTTTGCTTGGAATTTGAGCAGCGTATTTTAATATTGATGAATTAGATTTATTCATTAAAGTCAGCAGATTAAGCTGAAAAATGAAATTTTTCCGATTGACCTTTTTCCAATAAACTTGCAAAAATGTATAATTTTATAATTAATATAAAAAGCAACATCTGGAAATAACTCTCAAAGGCAAAACTGCAATTATAAAGGGTCATTAATGATTATCAAAATATTTATCAAGCAAGATCGGAGCTCTTCAAAGGACCGAAAATATACAAAAGTCCTATTTATTAAATTTTATATAAAATAGATGTATAATGATTATAAAAATATTTATCAAGCAAATCTCTCTCCAAAAAAGATATAAAAAGTTCTATTTAATAAAGTTTATATAAAATGAATATTCCTTAATTTCATGATTGCCAAAAATCAAATCTCAAAGTAATTAATTTTTTTTCACGTAGCTTTAAGTTCTTCTCAGAATAACGGAGACAAATATTTTTCACTTGTTTCATTTTATATTAAAATTCAGTAATTAAAAATCAAAATTTCTCTCCTCAACTCTATTATAATAATAATAAACTTGCAATAAGGGGAAAAATTTGAAATGACTTATCTGGTTATAAAACGCCCATGCATCTTCTTTCCGATTATAATCAAGTCTTTACAAAGCACAAACAGTATGTGGTATTAAGTATACATAAAGAAAATTCCTCAATTTCCTGACAAAGAAAATAAAGGGTAATTTTAACCCATAAGCCTTTTCATGTTGATATCTGAGGTTGGAATATTGAATGGTTGGTTGGTTTGCTGATTTTAGAGTCATATTTGGCAATACTGCGCCAGGCATATGGTTGAGTGGAATATTTGCACAGACAAGTAGCTATTACGCGAATAAACATACTGGATATCGGGAAATAGAAATTTGCATCGATTTCGACGTGGTTATCACATTTTTATAAACGGAGGTAGGAGAATAGATTATGTTATCTCAATTTTAATATCACCTTCCATAAAATTATTTGGTTTTTGCTTATTAATTCGATAGATATGGTAAATGATATACAGGGTGGTCATAAATTATCGGACCCATTTCAAAAATTAATTAAAAAACCCATATAATGTAACAATTGTAAATGTAATTTAACTTTTTTAAATGAGAGAGTAGCTCAATTTTTTTTTCAGATAGGTAAATCTGTGCAATCCAACGCAAGTGTCAAAATAGCTACAGTGCAGCAGAAGGCATATCGCTGGTTAGAGTACCGAAATTGTCGTTCTCCAAGTAAGAACGCCACTAAGTGTTGGTTTGAGCAATTAAGGAGTGAAAGTCACCCTCACTGATGCACATTTTCTTTTCCCTTTAATTTCTCATACCAACGCTTGATGAAGGTCTTACTTGGAGACTGACAATTTCGAAACTCTAAGCAAAAACATTTTTGAACTGTTACAATTGATTTGCTTTCGTGGAACCAGAGCCTTGCCAGACATTCCTTCTGCTGCACTGTAGCCATTTTGACACTTGCGTTGGATTGCGCAGATTTAGTGCGCCGTAACGCGTTACCTAACTGAAAAAAAAACGTTTTCAGCAATTCTCTCATTAAAAAAACGAAGTTGCTACATTATAAGGTTTCTTTTTATTAATTTTTGAAATGAGTTCAATAATTATGACCACCCTACATTTTCACCCTGTTTATTGTTTGACGTGGTTTTCCATTTAGGATAACGTAAGGCATTTAAATGGATAAAGTGATATTGGATACTCTATCTTCCCATTCCTATCTTGTTATATTAGTAGAAAATTTGTTTCATGTAAGCAATGATTGTATGAGGGCCTTCTGGACGTTAAATATGACGACGAGGTTCAAATATCCTTCCGCTGGATTGGCATGGAAGTTTGCAGGAGAGGGTGCCGGCTCAGATGTCGTCTTTCTTCTTTTTGTTGCCTGACTGGAAACAGAACCTGGATTAGCTGGAGGATACACGAAGATTCAAGAATAACATGCCAATAACAGATGAAAACTTTTTATTTGGTGATAATTTAGACTTGGATAGTACTTGCACATATCGCAACAACTGTTCAAAATTCTTACCATTCCCAGTTATGTACACTTCTCAGTGGCGGAGCATGTACTGCCTAATCAAGGAGGCCGGCATGTTATCTAACTCAGCATTCGTCAACTGTTACATGTTTTCCATACGCCTTTGGAACTTTAAATGAATAACGCCGAAAACTATTACAGCGCTGGGAACAACGTCTTCTAGCTCATCCCATTAGTGTTCCGGCCATTCATTCCTATGTAATTTAGGAGTGTTTTTGCGTTTTCTACCTTTACGTTGAATTTTGAATCAACCTGTAGTATGAATTTTTTTTCATACAATGTATAATTCATAAATAATAAATGATATTGTGTAGCAGAATTTATTATCCATTAGATTTCAGGAGAATAAAATTCCGAAATTCGTTTATAAAATGGAGTATCTGGCCGAGCAACAGAAAAGTGTATACCTTCAAATTTATATAATGGAAGATTTGTGTTTCGTTCTCATTGCCCGTGGAGTCAATCATTCTGTTCTTTACTCCATGAGTAATAAATATATCTATGAGACATGGGGTATTACAAAACGGATAGTGAGTAAAACTTTCTACACGATGATCTGTTAACAGAAAGATTAGTTCTGCATATAGAGTGTTGTAATATTTTTCATGTTAAAGAATAGATGGTATAAACTTGCAGTAATGATACTGATATCATTTTTCAGTAAAAAATGTTCAAAAAGGAAGAAATGAATAAGGAATCGAATGGTAAACTTTATCGCAGACCACTCACCATAAAGATTCCAAAATTAGACAAGATTTTCTGTCAATCTAATTTTTGTTTCTGTATTATATTATAAATAGCTGCATTTGCGCGTTTATATATAATACCATGAATTTTTATTAATGTTTTATTAATTAATTTAATCAATTTATAAATTTGTCAATGTATAACTGTCATAATACTAGAAACCTACATTACTTTGACGATGACGGATAACAGAAACCGGCGGTTAAAAGAGTGACGGTTAATCGAAGTTTTATTGTGCTAGAATATAAAAAAGCGCTAAACTATCGATTTCTTTAAAATAAGTTGCAATTTTGAAAATATTTGGCATGAATAATGAATTTATATAATATTGTCTAAAGTTTTAAAACAGTTTTGACAGTGTTGTTAGAAGAAAAAATCAAATTACTGTGAAATTGACTTTTGATTGTATCTTACATAAAATCATGTGTGTTTTGTGTTTCTATAATAACTAGCAGAGTACATGTCTTTACCCGGACTGATCTCATTAAACGTTAATTATTGCGGGAGACAAGAAATATAACAATATTATACAATAAAAAGTAGCGTTAATTAATATTATTTCATTGATGAAATATTGCTCACATACTATGAAATAATAGATAAATGAAAAGCTTTATATTATTTTCATTTGGTTATTCAGTATACGGCATTTCATATCTTTTTTACATAACAGGGCCTATTTTTGGGAGTCAATGAGACACACTAAATTTTAAATGTTTCTTTTAGTTGTCATATATGCTATAATATGTTTAATATCTTAAGATTTTATTTAACTTTTGTTTTATCTGTATTCTAATTTGATGTTGTTACAAGAATTAGTAATTTGTTCTTTGTCTTTTGATCCTGTTCAGAACTTTTGATTGTTTGCTGTTGCTTTTTTGTATTCTATATTATTCAGTTTTGATGTAAGGTTTTGTTTTATCCGTGTTGTAGTTTTTTAACGCAAATTTCCCACCGTTTGAATGAGTGCCTTACACTCCCTAGGTAAACTGTGGCGGCGCGGACCAATAAATAAATGACTCACCCCCCAACGAACTCAATAGAGAGCTCGTTTACCATTTCAGAATTTTTAGTTGTACATTGAGAAACATTTTTGCTAATTTTAATGAAATTCCACCAGTCGTTCTGAATAAACATCCCTTCATGCTTTAAGGGTTTCTATTATCTTAAAGGGTCGATAAGAATGGATTTAACCACATTATAATTTTAATTTGACTGATTGAAAATGGGAGTCAAATTTCATGTCAGTTGGCCCATTTGTATATGCATTTAAACGATTCAAGTCCATCCTAACCTGGATAGGTAATGGATTGGGGGTAGTGTTTGATTAGAGTAAACTTATCCTCTCTCTGTCTTTAATTTGACTGGTTAACATGGGAATAAAATTTTATACCAATCTTCGCATTGCACATATATTAGGCAATAGTTGCATGCATTCATTTAGTTTAATGCATGTTACTTGCATTAAACTATTCAGACCTACCCTGCTCAGAAAGTTTTGGGTTAGGGTTGATTTATTTTTGCAGTATTTATAGTCGGTCGATGAGGAACATGCTTACTAAGTTTCACCAAAATAGTTCCAGCCATTCGTAAGTGATTATGGAACAAACAAACACACAAGCACTCACACATATATAGATAAGTTGAGTTTTAAATATATAGATTGAATCCAGACTGCGCTATTCGGAAAAAAATGTTTAGAAAATTTCAACATTACAAGAATTATTCAGAAAGAAGGAAATTTTTCCTTCTTTATTAAGTATTTTTCCTTCTTATTATTTCTCTAAAAGTCGAGAGTTATTTTTTTCTCTTAAAAGGACAAAGGGAGAACAGAACTCCTCATTACTCGTCACTTGAAAAAATGCAAAGAAGATATACAGTAAATCTTCCATAAAAATTCATCCATATTTTATATATTTGAGACTCTACAATAAACTTCAGAAAGTGGGATGGTGCTTCTTGAATAAAAGATGGAACATAAGCAAAGTTTCTTGTACACATTTTTCTCCTCTTTTGTGGGAAAATATTTCCTCGTTCTTGTTGAAACATTGTTCCTCGAAAGGTTTTTACTTTATTTATTATCTTCTCTTAGTATAACCACTGAAGGCCCCAACCCGATTCACATATATATGTTATTCAACTATTCTTTTTAGTAAAATATAGAATTCTTCTAATAGTTGCTTGTTTTTAAACTTGTTAAAAACAACAAAGATTCTTAAAAATGGTTTGAATTTTACTCATTGCATATCTATTAATACTTCTAATTTTTGGATAGCATCGCTTACATGCTTTTTATTTTTTCTGTCTTTATCGATTCAATTTAATAAATAGTTTGAATCAGTTTCTTATTTTATAAAGTGTTTTGAGCATCACATCATTGGATAATGGTTTAAATTGCTGCGATAAATTTTAATAAATTTATTTTAATTTATCAACTTACAAAAACTGTGAAAAATTTTGTCATCTGAATATGATAAAGAAATCAAGACGATGAGAAACAAGTTAATATAATAAGAAAACTCCTAAGACAAATTTAAAGTTATTTGCGTCAATTAAATCTTTGAAATATATGCATATTTATTTTCTTCTATACTAAGTGTTCAAAGAAAAAGTATTATAGTCGTCGAAATTTTCGACCTCAGATTTGATGAATTTTCACGTTTCAGATTTCCCTGATTCCGAAAAAGCCTTTTTTAGAATTATGCATCTTTTTCTATCGGTCTGTCCTTCCTGTGAGCACGATACCTCCAAAACGCAACAAGTTAAATGGATGATATTGAGTACCCGGTATTTATACCAAAATTGCTGATTTTTTAAATCAAATTTTGGACGAAATCTGTCTCCGGGGAAATGTGTC
This sequence comes from Araneus ventricosus, assembly GCA_013235015.1. NCBI lineage: Eukaryota > Metazoa > Arthropoda > Arachnida > Araneae > Araneidae > Araneus > Araneus ventricosus. The sequence goes on from BGPR01027257.1 coordinate 8,243, forward strand.
TGTTAGCCCATTCATGTGCATGTAAACACGGTAACTAAATTACACAGCGATCTAGTTGGATGAAATCTAGTACTTAGTAGTTATTATACATGGTGTTCATAAATTATTGGACCCATTTCAAAAATTAATAAAAAACTAATAATGTTACAACTACGGTTGTTTTTAAAGAGAGCTCATTTTAAAAATATTTTCAGGTAGGTAACGCGCTGTTACGGTGGTCGTAAATTATTGGAAATCTCCCATTTTTGAGAGTCTTTATCTGCGAAACTATTAAAGCTAGAAGAAAAATAAAACGATGTATTTGTAGGAAATTTCACGCTCTTTAATTTGTTAAACCAATTGTAATTCGGAAACTGAATAGTTTTCGAAATATTTAAAAAAAAATAGAAAAGGAAAGTAGAAAACGCGCATCGGCTTCTACTGATCGGTAGCTATTGCATATGGAAATCTCTCGCTGTAGGACATTTAGAACATCGTAATGGTACGCCACCTATCTGAAAAATAAAAGTTTTTTTATTTGCTTTCTCATTTAAAAGAAAAAACGTAGTTGCAACATTATTAATTTTTTTATTAATTGTTGAAATGGGTCCAATAATTTATGGCCTCCCTGTACTTGTAGATCTGTGTAAAATCTTTGTATAAATACTACAAAAGGAAAATAGTCTTCCGGTCTGTGTATTCGAACTGCATTAGAAAGCGATAGCTCAAAAACGCATCAAGCTATGTAAATGAATTTTTTTTGCGAATAAAAACTTTTTATTATTATTTTTTATCGACACAGACAAAGCATAATATTGACGGCAGAAACGCATTTTTGTTCAGCAACATCATAATAATACGAAATTAATAAAAAAAAGTTTTTCGTGCGAACTTACTTCTTAAAATTCAGCAATTTTAGTTCCGCAAAACAAAAATTGGAAAAAAAAATTGGACTTTATTGATCATTTTTATAATGAAATCTGAAATGAATTTACTACTTTCATTTTGCTACTACGTGATTTCACAAGATCATTTCTACACTGATAATCAATTTCCTTTCACATTTAAAGGCGATTCGAAAACTATTTCATTTGTTTCTGACATCTATAAAAGCCACTTTTCAAATAATTTTTCCTATTTCCTTTCTGCTTTTTATCTCAAGTATAAGAAAAATTATTGATTTCAACATCTTAAAACCATTTATTCCAGGATAGTCCTCAAAAAGAATTAATTACTTTTTCATTATCTTTTACTTCAGCACTTTTTGAGCTATGGCTCAACGAAGTCCCAACAGAGATATATTCTCCTTCTTAATATTTTTTTAAAGATAATGATAAATAAAAATAAATTCCCTAATTATTATTATTTTTATTTCATGAAATTTTAGAAGTTTACTTTTTCTTTTCTATCACTATAATCATTATCTATAGAGAGACAATCTCCTTTTCTTCAGATTTCTAATTATATATTATATAGCGTAAAAATTAGTTGTCAAATTTTTTTCATTATCATTTCATGAAGTTTACTTTTACTTCAAAAGTTCATGGAGATATTTTGAAGTTTTTAAGTCACTGTAGCCGTACTCCTTCTTCAGATCTACTTTTTAAAGTAAGGATAAACAAAATCAATTACCCAATTTTTATCATTATTAGTTCATGAAGTTTACTTTTATTTCATGAAGTTCTGCTTTGAAGTTTACTTTTACTTTTCAGTCATCGTAGCCAATCTCCACAGAGAGACATTCTCTTCCGACAGATTTCCATTTATATATTATACTAGCAGTAAGCGCACGGCGTTGCCCGTGGTATAATGTCTTCAAAAAATAAAAAAAAGCCCAGAATGACATAGAATAAAGCTTTGAAAATGAAATCAAAACATGAAATGAAAAAAAAGTAAAAAAATAAAAACTGAAAAAATAAAATAAAAAAAAACGCAGCAACGACATTAAGTGAAGATAAGTTTAAAAAAGTGACAATGAAATTATAAAGTTTGTGCAAACGATGCTATTAGAATTTAAACTGAGTAAAGAAAAAAATCTAGATTCTCGGTACAACCAGTTGGCTTGCCCGCTAAAATGGAGTAATAATTCAGTTAGGCTGACACAATGAAATCTTCGTATCGTGTTTCATCTAGTTAATAGGTGACATTAGATATTTTGAATGGAAGCCGTTTAACAAAATGATTCAAAATTGAAGTTACATTACCAAATAAACCATTATTTTTGAAAAAAATTAGGATATATAAGAATGATTCCTATAAATCAAGTAAAATGTTAAAGAATGAAAACCGAATGAAATTTTGAATGATTTCAAATGAACCAATACACCTGAAAAGATAAAGACAAACATAATTTCTTTGATATTCATCTATGGATTGGATGAACAGTCTACATCGCTGGATTTTATTTCTGCTTCTTCCAACACAGCCTTCCCTTGTTTTCGACTTTGCCATGTCTTGTTTCCATTGTTCCATGTGTAGCACTTGCGTACTTCATTGTGCAATAGGGTGCATGCAAACTCGTCTTGCGTGAAAAGTCCGAAGAAAGATGTTGCTTCCTCAGGTGCTTGGGCACGTTAAGCAGAATTTTCTGTTGTGAAGCAGACTCTCTGAGCATTTTCAAGGTGGACGCTTAGATAAATCACGGGGGGAGGGGGTGTCACTCGTGAATCGGGAAGTTGAGTTTTCTCCATACTGCTTCGTTGCTGCTGATGTATCTCCCCATTTGCTTCTGGTGGATTTCATTTAGGTCATTTTCTACACTGGTGAGATTAAACACAGCTATGTCGGATCCTTTGTTGACGTACTTGATAGACCTCCCAGAATTGCAATACTCTACTTTAATATGCTTATTGAAAATTTTTGTTAATAAAGAGCAGTACGGTACAATCCAATTATTATCCACAGACACGTCTAATCCTCCTGATGTTTGTAGTAAATCCCCATCTTGTGAAGACCTACGACGTTAAAGTGGATATCCGCCCTGTCTTCTTTGGGTTTCTTTTAAACAATGGCGAGTGTATCGCTTTGTGCAAATTCCATCCTTTCATACATGGAGAACGTGGATTTATGCTTCCGCATGGGCTGTGCACCATCTGCTTTGTTTCAATGCAGAAAAGATCTGGGTCTTCTTGAGGATTAGAGATTTCTAGGCTACTAAAGTCATCCACTCTGTGAACGTGTAATGAGTCTTTGAGACTAATGATAATAAAGGCATGAGGAAGTCCTCACTTCTGACACTTTATCGTATACATATGACACTTAACTTCTCCAAAAATCTCTGCATTTGTGATAAGATTCATGAGTGTTTTTTGCTTTTGATGAAAGACTCTTGCCAAGAAATTATGACGATCCTGATGAATCACGGTGGGGCCAAAAACGTGCGAAAAACCACCCGAAACGATGCAAAACATTAAATAAAAAATTTTCTAGATTAAATTTTATAATTTGCGCTTCAAGGTACATTGAGTCACCATTACGACTACCTGTGAGCCAAATCTCAAGGCTGTAAGTGCAATATTTTTAGTTTAAACATCGCACACACACACACGCACGCACATTGCCTTTTATATATAGAGATATAAGCAAAAATAAATTCTCAAACTTTTATCATTAGTATTTTATGAAATTTAAAGATTATCATAAGCAAAAGCAAATTATCGATATTTTATAATTAGTATTTCATGAAGTTTGCTTTTTCTTCACTAGAAGAAGAAAAATTCGCATGCATATTATCAAGACTTTCTCAATAAATAGCATTCAAAACTAATGTTTGAATGAGGAAGGGAAGGGGAGGGGAGAAAAAGACACATTACGCACCACTTCATTTCATCCCTTTAAACCCTTCATTCCATAATGCTAAATTGAAATCTCAACCTCAACAGAAAACTGGTCGGAAACATATCGACCATACGTATCGAATCTATAAGCCCGAATAAAGCAATTTTATAAAAGAGATATTAAAATTAAGATCGTAATCTATTTTATTAGATTCGTTTTTGAAGGTAACATAACTTCACCGAAATCGATGCGAAATTTCATCGATATCCGAAATTTTATCGATATCTCTTTCTCATAGGAGCGACTGTCTGTGTATTAAATATTGTATCAATATTCAAACCTCAGAAATGACCTAGAGTTTATTGGTTAGACTAACAGTTTTGTTTTGTTCGGTATTTTGAGATATTTTTATTTCAAATTTAATAGCTTAAACTACATATGAAAAGCATAGAATTTATCAATATCGCAAAAAGCCATCAGTGTTTTATGGTGCGATAATTAAAAATGCTAATTTTTAGGGATGGGGTAGGGTCTTGTTGCAAGTTGATTTATGGTTCTAAAAATGATGAGGACAGGCATTTAAGCTCTTCAAACTTTTAATTAGATAACAAATTGCAATTTTCAAACTGGACGTTGTAAGATAACATCGTAATAATAGATAGATTTGATAACAATTTTTTCGGAAAAATGAAATTGAAATTTAAAGTCTTTAAAAAGTAAGAAATAAGATTTTTTTCTCACTTTTAAGAACATTTTGTTTACACGTTATTCTAATACAAATTGATGTTTTTAAAAATAGTAATTTAGTTTCAAGGATTCAATTCTTGGTACGATTTTTGAATCGTAAATGTAAATAGCGGTACTTGAATTAGTTCTCACATAATAAACATGACGCTATCAAGTAATATAGTTGTAAAGTTTCATTATTCAAAATAGCTATTAAAATCAGGCGGTTTATAACATACCTAATGAACTATCCTTTTTCTAAATTTATGTTGATAAATTTATGTGGGAACTGCTAATGATTGTTGTATGCAAATATGTAATAATTTTGCGAATTTTACTTTTTCAAAGAATGCATGAGGATTTTCTCGATAAAGATTTTCAACTGTGTAAAGGACTCATTGAATAATGCGCAACTAATGATTTTCCCGACTGATCATTGCAATATTTGACTTGTTATTTAATAAATGCGAGTAGTGTCAGTATAAAAAATAAATGACTTTAAACAAATGGTGGATAAAATTAATATGCGGCAAATATCATGAAACGCATCAGAAATTATCTCTTTCGATTTGTCTTACTTTAAACGACACAGTAAAGAGCAATTCAGTATAAAAATTGTTCATACTCTCATTTGGATCAGGTCTTATTCGCAGACATTCCTTTAAAATCCCCAAGCCTTAAATTCAATTTAAACCGCGACATCTAGGAATGTGATCTTTGAAAAGGAATCGTACATTACGTTTCGACTAGAATCCGCTGTTATCATTGAATACATTTCAGCAAGACTAATTTTCAGTCAAATCAATACATCAAGGCTGAATGTTATCATATACATCTTTATCTGCAATGATAAGAATGGAAAAAGATTAAAGAGGCATTATCAATGATATGTTTAAGCCCTAACAATGTCTTAGATACTCGCCCTCCTCTTCCTCCACAATTAAATCCAAGTATTCGAGCAAGTATAGAATGATAAAGGGCCAGGACTTTCCGAAGCGATTGGATTGAATATCGAGTTAGTAGAAGATTGGTTTCGCCTAATTGTTCACCCAAAACATTGTTACCCTTCCCACAATTAGTCCCTCAGAAGTATTCTTGAATTTTTTTTTTTGTCGTAGGTCGCATTTCTAAGGCTTCCACTTGGACAACGGCGTTACTTCTATCCCTTCCGTTCATAGGTTTCTCTGCTGTTTGTGCTTTTACCGTTCTATCGCACTTTCTCTCTTGTTTTGTTTGCCGGCCAGCAAACTTCCTGCTTTTTTCATCCTTTTCCATTTTCTACCTTTACCGATGCTGATTGAATTTTTCGTTATCTTTATTTTTTCCTTTCTTTCTTTTCCTCCTCAGAAGTTTGACGAGTTTTCTGAAAAACTATTGATTCGCTTTTCTTTCAAGTTATGCATATGTTTCTTTTTTATTTTGTTTTGCTCTAAAAAGAGGGAAGTAGAATAGAAACATAAAGCAGCGATTTTTCGTCGAAACTTCGAATCGTGTTTCTCGACAATTGAATGTGATTGTTCTTTTATTTTTTAAAAGGCAGTTTTATTTTTCTTCTTTGGTAGAACCTTACCAGTTTTAAATTGATCATATTACATTACCTCGTTTCGATTTTATTCTTAAAACAATTTTTTTTGAGCATTGATTATTGTTACAAAGTTGTGTACAGCTGCTAAAACACTTCTTAGAGGCAGATGCAAAACATTTTTGTAGAAATTCTGTTGTAATTATTTCTGGTCAGATGTGAATGAAAATTTCAAACGATGTTAAATGAAAAAAATTTGGAATTATGTTTAACTGACTTTTAGAGAAGTTCTTCATCAACACTAATAAAGCTCATCTATTTCATATCAAAAATCATTATTGTAAACTAAATGTATTTCTAGCGTTCATTGCATCTAGATTTCTCAAAATTTTTTGTTATTTCAAGACATGTTCTAATAGACATTAGAGGAATCTTTTAGAATCTTAGGATTATGTTTGACTGAGGGATGAGTTAAAGAAAAAATCATTAAGAGGTAGATATGCACAGAGTGATTTTTGAAGTATACATTGCTTCATATTTTGATTTTTCCTCATAAATTCATATAATTCATCATATATTTAAATAAATCTACAAATTCTTGAAAAATTAAATCAATTTAGTATTCGAAACTTAAATAATTGGCGTATTTTATTTATAATTATGAGATTGTAAAATTGATGGTTATTTGTCAAACATGTCGATGCTCAATTAGAAAACTATTGGTTATGAATTTTGAATCAAGCATTTCTAAATAGCTTTTTCGATAAGAATGACAATAAGAATATTCAATGCACTCTTTAAAAAGACATGATGAATGAAGTTATTTCTAATGTACATACATTTAACATATACATTTCATATATGAATGCATCAACTTCATTCTAAAAAAGTTTCATGTCCTTTATATTTTCTGTCACCAGATTTATGATATGAATAATGAGAGTTGAAATCACGTGATTCTATAATACTTGATTTAAGAGTTGTCTGTAAAAATTAATTTATTATTCTGGTTACAAACATTTTCAAAACACTGTGACGATTTAATTTTAGACAAATTCTATGAGATATAAAAAGAATTAATTTTCGAATATTATAGTTGAGTAATCTGGTAAATCTATTCCATATTATTTCAGTGAATGGGACTTAATAACAGGAGTTTCCAAGAATTCCTCTCTAATTTCATTCTATGACATAATGAAAGTAAGGAAATTAAATGGTAAAGGAAAAAAGTATTAATTATGACGCATAAAAAATTATGCTTGATATTTCAGGTATATATTTATAATTTAATATCATGCATTTATTTATTAAATTCAATATATCAAACGTAAAAATAGATTAAAAATTTGAATCATCTTTGTACAATACACTTTGTAAATTATAAAGTGCTAACTTGTATTTATTATAAAAAATCATATTTCGCAATGAATGAATAAAAAGATACTTACCCATTAATGATTAATGAATTTTAAGATGTTGAAATTTAAAATTTTTTATAACAGGAGATGAAATAGGGGACGAAAATATATTTGGAGATAGCTTTTCATAGATTTCAGAATAAAGTTAAATTGTTATTGAAGGTGAATCGCAGTTGAAGGTGAAAAGAAATTAATTATCAGTGAGAAAATGATCTCGTAAAAGCATACAATGGTGAGATGGAAGTAGTAATTTCATTTAAAATTTCAGTACAAAATGATAGAGGGAGCTCTATTAGTAGATATGAAAATTATTCTTTGAATTTTATAAAGATCACATACATGAGAAATTTCTGTGTCAAAAATTGAATACATATTTTTAATTTGAAGAAATGTTTTCCTCACTTCATTTTTATAGTCAGAATTTTTTGACAAACAAGACATCATATTTCACATTTTGTTTACCAGAAATATTCTTGAACTTTAGTAACTTTTTTGCTTTTAAATTTTTGTCGTAGGGGAAACCGGGACAAGTTGGCGATGTTATCACTTAACCATTTTAAATAAATTCAGTTTTGAGATAAATTTTTTTGCATGTATTACTAAATTGATCTTTTATTATGTTGTATCTAAATGGTTTTTTAAATTTTAATATTATCAAAAGTATTTTGCCTTTTAAAAAAATATAGCAAAAGTGTCATCACCGGTACCGGGTCAAGATGACAATTCTGATAAAAGTTAAATTTATTTTTATTTTTAGAAATTATAAAACAGAACACTAATTAATTAAACATTGTTACATTTTTTTCTTGATTAGTATGTAATGAAAGAGTTATTTTGTTTAAAATTTTAGCTTATATTAAATTTATATTACTCAAAATATTATTTATATCACTCATATATCAGAGCACAATCAAATATTTTAGCTGTTAGTCCAGGAGATCAGTCGTTGAAGATCTTGAAAATTAAAAACGTAAGATAAATACAAGACACCCTCTAAGAAACAACAAAATGGCTGTAGTGAATCCACCGTGCGAGTTTTTATTGCCCAGCAAAATGGAGCGTTAGTAATATCTGTATTGTGGCGAAATATGAGTTATAAGTACTTAACACTAAGCCTCAAATCACTATTTACTACTCTATTTACAGTTCAAATTGTACCATTTAATGATTTTGCAGTTCGAGCTGGTAAATGTTGCTTTAAAATATTAAAGACGTAACCATATAAGTATTGGTACAGGTTCGTTTCTTCGTGTTGTGGAATTCTTTTTCCGGTGGATCGCATATTTTTGAAGGTTACAGTTACAGTTTCTTTATAGTTACAAGTATACTTATTCTACCTCTATATATCCTGATTCAATCGTTTTTGCAACGTTCTTGAATAACACACTAGAAATACTATACAGAAATAATATATAGAAAATATAGCCTTCTATCCACCGTTCAGATCAGGTGAGACAAATTTCAAGCAACTTAAATTCAAATCTTTGGTTAACTGCGGGATCAGTTCGTAATGTACCATGTTATTCCGAATGCTTCATCTCTAATGAATTCACCCTGAATCTTATCTTGAACAGCATTAGAGAGAATACCAAAGAGGGAGGTTCAGAAGCATAACTTGGCATTTAAATTTTAAATCTCTACGAAATCCAAATTATGATCACATTATCATTTTGAGTTTAACTAATTGCAGCTGAGGAAATTAATTAGACGTTGGCGGCAGTGGTTGTGGGAATACACATCTAAATAATACTGATGATATTAACCAGGTGTAGCCACACGAAGAAGCATCAAAGTTTTATGCAACTGAGAAACTTTTAAGCCCTGGAGAGGTTTAAAAACTTGTTAGTTAGAATTCGCTAAAGAGCAACAAGGAGAATCACAACTCTCCTTCGTGGAGATATATTTTAAATCAGAGACCCAGGATAATATTTAATTTGAACATTTTGTATTTCTATTACGTAAAATGATAAAATATTTTATTCTTGACAATATGAAATCTTTAAGAGTTTCATTACAAATTATAGATAACTAACTCATCTTCTTATTCGTAATCGAAATGAAGTACCTACTGATTTTATTTAGGATGTTATATTCACTAGCGGCGTCACTCTCTGACTTTATTGTTCCAATGTCTCAGTATTTAAATAGCAGTGTTTTTATGTTTCCTCAAAAGAAAAACTTTTAAGGAATGATTTTTTAAAACTTAAACATATTAATTAAACCTGAAATTAATAGTTAACTATTTAGGTTGGATAAACTGAATAATTCTCAGATACCTTGGAGATAAAAGAAACAGTGCTAAGCCCGTAAAAGACTTAATTTAGTCTTATCATTTATTATTTATTATTAATTTAATTGCAACAATGAAAGTAGCACAACAAAAATTAATGCTTTTCATTAAATCTGCAATATTCACTACTTTAACTTAACCTATAAGATTGTACGTAATTGTTGTTGTATATTATTGTAAGATTTTTCCTCTTGCGAACTTAATTCACTGCGTTTGCATGAAGAAAAAGCTTAAAAGAATTATTCAGTGAACCAAAACGCATACATAACATAGTTTCTTTCTTTAAATGTGACATTTTTAGACTTCTGTGTAAAGACTCCTTGTGTGCTAACAAGTTAATATGTAACAGTAAGTAACCACTTAATAAAAGATGGAATTAAGTTTCAAGAAAAAAAAGCACATTGAAAATAAAAAAAGTTCAATAATTGGTCACTTAAATTAGGGCACACTAAGTAAATGGAGTTATAAAAGAAAGAAGGTGAAGAAATATGATCAAAATAAAACTTTCCTATATCAAATACATAAAGAAAAAAAATTATACAAGAAATGAAACTAAAATGACAGGCCCAAATATATAAAATAAACCAATGCAAAATATTCAGAAAGGGAGAAAAAGTTTAAAATTAGAAAATATATTAACAAACGTGCACAGAATTTAGAGTTTAAGAAATGTGTTAAAAAGAAAATTTGTAAGCATCATTGAGAATGAACACGAACAATGAATCACCAGCTCTGTTTAATGCTGATATACTATATAGCTGTAAGAAATTAAATAAAATTCTGCATACACTTATTTCTTGGTATTGATCGTTTCACTGATGGTTTCTATGTATTTTTTAACCTCATCAGAAAGAAAAATAGAAATCTATAACCATCATTGAAAATAAACATGAACAATGAATATACTAAATTTGATATTTACAGTGAATTCAGATTTTATACGAGAATTACACTTTCAAATCTCATCAAGAGTTATAACTGAAGTTAGAAAATGAAAATAAATATTGATCCCTTCCATGAACTACAATTATCCAAGTTAAAACCATCTTCTAAATAGTAGTAAACTAAATTAAAATTGGTCAGGAATCGAAGATTGTGGCCTCAGAGGCGCTGCGCTTCGTCCACCCACCCATCACTGTCTCTCATATATATTGAAAATCCAGATTTATCGAAATCATTGATATTAAAAAACTTCGGAAGTCAAAAATAATTTTTAAAACATTTAAAATTTTAAGCCTAATTTAGCAAATTCTTTATATTAATCTGATGTATATGGCAAAAAATAAGCTTTAACTCAGATTTAATGAAATTATTAAAGTAAACACATGTTCCCATTGTGTTTTGACAATTAGTCGTTTAATCAAATGAAGCAATGTCAAGCCTATTAGTTGAAGATCGCTTAATGAAATGTGATGAAAAGGCCTCGAAATCTGAACTTCGAATCTTTAACAGTTCGAAATGATACCGGTAGAATTCAAAGCTTTGAGGTGTTATCTAGCTTCAGCTTGAATGACTTTGGAACATTTCATATGAAATAAATCTCGCCAACTAGAAACTGCTCGAAGGAGAGGGAATGTGCCTTTTGGCAATGTTACAAGGAGTTAAACAGCCTTGTGGTTAATACATGATGCTCGTTATATTTTAGATAACAGCCGAACGAAAATGGAATGATGATTCGACTCTACACTGAAATGGCACACACGTTGCTTGCAATACCCGCATCATCATTGATTTATAATATTTTAGTTAAAATTCAAATGTACTTGTGGAATGCCGAGTTCAAATAGATATATTCATGTTTGATGGAATGCTGAGACTGCTAATGCACTTTGGATTTCCCTTTAGCATTTTGTTTCTTGCAAACTATTATTATTCGTTCCTCCAACTTTTTTCAATGACAACTGGTTGCTTGCTTCTTAATATAAAATAATTAAAAAAGATTTTTCCATTTAGTAAATAATTTTGTATATTTGTTTTCATGAGTAAAATCCTATTTTAGAGACTGAGTAATGAATAAATTTAATAAAAACAATTTTTAAAAACACACTTTTATTAAGAATTATTTAAGTAAAACATTTTATATTTTCTAATTTTTAGTATTTAATGTGTAATTCATAATCATAAATATTATGGACTCTTGAAATTAGATTTTACTGAAATTCAGAACCAATCAACTTGATTAAATTAATCTATTAGCTGTTAATAGAGTTTCGAGGCTATTAAATTAGTGTACTGTCTTCGAGAATACCAAGTTTACAGAACTTTAGATCTCTAGCTCATTAGGAAGTGAGTGAAAAATTGATTTCAAAATTCCATTTTCGCAATTATGAAATAAATCAAGTTAAATAAAATTGTGTAAAAAAGCCTGAGTATTCTTATAATTGAATTACAAATTATGGGTAGAAAGGAAATAGCTTTTAAAATTTTCAAAAACTGTGACTTATCTTATGAAGCAAAATTATAGCTACATTTTTCTTATAAATTAAAAAAAATTTAATAATTTATGTTTTTATTGATATTTGAGCTTCCTCATTAGTTATATTTTCTTTAACAATTGAAATTAATTTTCATGCATGTTTTTAAAATTCGCTGTATTAACTATTCACCCATCAATGAAGCAAATAAATAATTTTCTAACATTACTGAAATGCCTTGCTCAGTTCATTTTATAAATCAACCAAAAAGTTGTTTTGAAACCTTTTTGTATCTCTTTATTGACATATATAAATCAATGAAAAATTCTGAACTTCCGTTTCTGAAAGATTTGTAATGATTTTTGAAATATAGACGCTTCAGGACAAGAATTTTCTTTTAGAGCACGATTGATAGTTTTAAGCTGTTTAAAGTAATTCAAAATGTCTAACACTGATCAAGCAATTGTTGGATGCTCACTCTTAAATGAAACAAGATAAATTTAAATAGAAGCATCCT
>BGPR01027258.1:0-20885 GCA_013235015.1 Araneus ventricosus
TTCATCATCAAAAAGAAAGAATAACCGATGTAGTTTCTCGAGGGTAAAGAAACGTTCGTAGACCGGACGCATTCGAGAAAGATCGAAGAAAATGAATATAATGCTACCGCCTAAAAGGGATGAGGAAATCTCACAATGGTGTGATACATGAGAATAAGTATACTGAGAATTGTTGCTGTCCTTCTTTATTGACGCTTATTTAAATTCTGTGATTTGCTTTCAATTGATTTGCATGTTTTAATACAGCTGCGCGGTTTTATTACTTCAAAACGATATGATGATTGTTTAGACCCTACTGAAATGGCGATGCCTTCTAGTTAGTACGCTTACATTGAATCTAGTTTGAGACAAGCTTGCCCAAATTCTTGTAAACTAAACTGTTGTATAGATTCCTGCAATTCGTCATTTGACTAGCTCTTTCTCTAGCTTTCAAATTATCCGCCATGCACGTAAAACCATTTAAATGTATGACCCGTGACATATCTCTCTCTTCAATGCATATCAAGTCTTTATGAAATAACTATATATTGATTAAACAACAAAAAGTTTTGAAAGATTGGTTAGACTGTAGCATTTTGAAAAGTATGTCCTAGAATTAATTACAACTGCAATCCAATTGGTTTTCTTTCATAAGATTCAAATAAATCAAATGAATGTATCTTGGAGATAAATCGAACTGCTATTTGTTTCATGTTTTAAAGATGCTTTTAATTTTCTTTTCTGAATTTCTAAGTTTCTTTATAAAACTTGAATTTTTAGTTATAGTAATTGCATAAAAACTAATCACATTTTATTCTTCACAAATAAATGTTCTTCCAATGCACCAGTAAATTGCTACTATGCTGACTTATAAGCTACAATTTATTATTTCTTGGCTTTGCTAATGCTCCAGTCTGTCTTGGAAGTCCCTGCAAAATGTGTCTTGAAAAGGTGCGTTTAATCGGAGATGGTTAAATCCCGCTATAGAGAGACCTGAGAAAAGCTTCATCAAGACGTGGGCAAGACCACTACCACCCAGTTGGATGACTCCAGAGTGGAGTAAAGACCCGAGAGATTGAGCTGGAAAATTGAAAGGAGAGAATTATTTCCTATCTGTGAGCTAAACTGTGATTAATTGGATTCAGATGTTGCGAGGATAAAATCTGACATTGATGATAATTCTCCCAATAGGTCAAAATAGCTAAAGACACGTAATTTACGTTAATAGCCAGCTAAATTATGTGAAATTCTCTAAAATATAGAAGTGCTAAATTCGAGGAGTAACGAAACGATTGAATTAATGATAACCTAGAATAGTAAACAACTGGGAGGAACCTGGAACGATAAAAATTAAAATTCCTCAATAATGTTGTATGTAAAATTTGCGTGGATATTTAGAGTAATTAGAACTACTTGCGGACCGACTGAAAATAATTACGATGGTTTAGCAAAAATATTCACTATGGCATTGAGCAATACCAAAAGTTCAAGCATCTTTAAAAGTTGAGGCTTCGATTACTATCTCGTCGCCCTATAGATAAAGCCATTAAAGGTTGTTACTAAGCGATCTCCCAGGACCATGCATTGTATGTAATCAAAAATTGTTCTTAAGAAACACGGATTATTATCGGCAAAGCTACCGTTAGCAGGACGCAGACAGCCAGCACATTCTTTCTTGTGGAAGTTGGGAAAAGGCAATTCTGACTAAACCAAGAAATTTTTTAAACTCAAAACCTGAATCATCAAGCATTACTGTCGATCATATAGGGGCAGAAGAAAACTCCATTCAGTTTCAAATGTAATCGCTTTAACTACGGCAGTATGGATGTTGACTCCCAGATGTCTGTGAAATGCGTGCCAAGTCGCTAGCAATCGAGTGAAATTAAGCAAAGAATCGAGAAAACTATTTGTTAATTGCCAAGTTGAGACGCCATTGTAACCTATAGAAGATGTGCAGAATTCTGAAACTAACAACTCATAAAAATGAAATAATACTTTGACTCATAAGTACCCTAGTTAATAGTAATATTCATATGCAAAAAAGCCAAACGGAACAGCGCTAATGGACACTTCGGTGCAAATAGGTGAGCTCCACGCGACCTAGATAACAAATAATGTAAAACAATCCAATCTAGCAGCATTTCCAAGTAAGCTGCATTGAGAGTAATGTAAATAATAACCCTAATTACCCGACCAATTTCGGTAACAATGACCTTTCAGTCCCAATGACTCATTAAAGAATTAAGAAAACTTATGAAGAAGCACCACATAACAGCTTTGCAAGCAATGAAATATGCTAACAATACTGCAAATTACAACTTCTAATGAATGCTTGTAATTTCAGCTTCCTTGACGATCAGTAGTTCAACCAGAGATGCTCAAATGTTTTCTGGAAGTGACAAATGAGGATAAAACTAAAGGATAAATGAGTTAGATTAGATTTTGTAAACAAGTACTAGCCCCGATGCTATACTCCTTCAAGAAACCCACCTAGACCGTATCGAAGTCTCCTGGCAAATTATTATTTCTACTCACTCATGGCTAGGCTAATCAACATCCGATACCAGTGGTGGAACGTAAATTTAATCAGAAATAATATTCCACATAATCAAATTATCCTCCAATCTACGATTCGAGGCATGTTATTTTGCAATTTTAAAATCAGGATCCAATCACAGTTACCTTGATTTGCAGTTCCCCACTTGATACTTCTATCTTCACCTTTGATATTGAAGTTTTGCCAAGCAAATCAGTCCCAATCAAATATCTTGGCGGAGATAATATGCGCATCACATCTGGGTTGCAATTAAGATTGTCCAAGAGGAATTCCCATTAAAGACATTTGTCTCTACAGGCGGGCCTTGAACATTCACCAAGCACCCCAACTAGATTCGAGCACCAAACCTCAAACCACCATTGATTTCGCTATAGTTAAAATTTTCTCTAACCATAGGAAATTCATTCCATTTCCGGAACTCGCTCTGGCCATAATCCATATCGCGATTTCTTTCTGCAATACTCGATCCTAAATTCCTGGAAAACTAAAAACTAATTGGAAGAATTTAAAGATACTCTTAAAAAAAACTCTGAATTCACACGCATTTTGCAAACACGGCGGAGCATCTGATAGTATAATATGTGACTTACGAAGATGAAATAATTATCCAAGATTCCTCTTCTAATCCAGTTATGAAAAATATATCTATCATGATAGTAAACTTGTCTGAATTTTTTTGAGAGAAATCTCTTGCCGGAAGATGTTTCAAAACCTACTCGTGACCGTCCTCAAGAGAAAGCTTAAAACAAATTAAACAAACAATTAAAAACGATCAAAATTGAACTTGAAGCCTTTGCCAGAATGAGCGTTTGAATGTCAACGCCATACTGATGGCACGGTTTGGGAAATCTGTGACCCTTTAAAAAAGAAAACTAGAAGTCATTCCTTAATGGACCGGGAGGTATATGACTAACACTGGATCTTAGAAAAGCAAACTTCTTGGCCGAAAGCCCTGAGACATGCATTTACTCTAAACACATATTATAATCCTGACACTGAGAGAATTAGTCGCTGACTCTGTCATGCGCTTTCGCACCGAAGTTCAGTCTGTAAAGACTTGATCCCTCTCCCCATCCTGAAGTCCTAGACTGCATTAAAGTCTAAGAATTAATAAAGCCCAGGCATCGATGGAATAAATCAATAAATGATTAAAATCTTGCCACTTATCATATTTCTTTAACAATAACCACAATTATCCATAAGATTATGACCCTTGGTCATTTTCCCCACTAGGTGGAAAACAGCCACTGTAGTTCCGATTTTAAAACGAGACCCCACAGATGCAACCAGCTATCGACCTTCTCCCATACCAAGTTTAAGTAAGATTGACTGAGCACTTGATCTAAAACGACTCAATAATTATCTTAAGGAAGCCAACGTTACTTTGTCCCGAACAATTTGGTTTCCGTGGAAAACTATCTAACTCTCACCAACTTATTAGAGTCGTTGAATATGCTCGACTGAGAGGGGTTCTAATAAACAGAAAACAGGGCTGTTTTTCCTAGATATCTAACAAGGTTTGCATGGGGTCTGTCAAGATGATATCATAAGCTTATTCTACATACAAGACCCCTCCTACCTTATTAAGCTAATAGACCTATTTATTGAAAGAAAAATTTTGCAGTTAGGGTCAGATGAACCTCAAGTTAAAAAACATATGCAGGCTGTCAGCACAAGGTCCCGAAAGATCTATGACCTCCTTTTGTTCCTTATATTAATGACATTCCAAATCAATTCAATACTCTATTAGTCCATTTACTGCGCAGACGACACAGCAATACTTGCCCAGGAAAATCCCAATTATATTCAAATTGCTTCTTACATCGCCATCTTAAAGCACTTAAGGGACTGGTTCATTAAATGGAATAGAACAACGTCTCAAAACACTCAAGTTATTATGTTTGGTAATGCGTAGGTACCCAGTTTCCCCGTAAGATTAATGACAATTATCCCCTGGTCTCAGTGAATGTAAGTTTTAGGTCTGATGCTTGATTGCAAATTAACTCTGAAACCCATTTTATCTACCTTAAAATAAATTCAGAGACACGCGCGTAAACTTTTCCATTAATATCTGGCAAATCTAAAATGCCTAGGGCAAACGAAGCTTACTCGTTTACAACTCTCCTATTTGCATCCCATTCTAACTTATGCCTGTCCGATCTAAGGGGTTGCCGCTAAAACCAACATTAAATAATTGATCGTTCAATATCACTCAGTAATTCGTTAATCTGCATGCGAAATGGTATATCTCCAACACCGAAATGCATTAAAACCTTAGCTACCCTCTCTAAAGGAATTCATTGTCAAAAATTGACAAAAGTCTTCATGCTCTCACACGCACGAAAATTGCAGCAAATTCAATCCTATTCCTAATTATATCCCTGATCCCAAAATAAAAAAGACCGAGAAATATTCTCCTGTAATATAAGTAATGCATCTTGTCCCTCCACGCAGCTTGTTTGCATTACTCAACTTTCCTGATTTTCTCCTCAATCGGCCCTCTCCTCAGATATTAACCATACACAGTTAAGCTCTCACAGTTTCACTCCTCCTCCACTCGTCTCAAGATCTTTCTTCTGCCACTGCGTTGGTGTGGCGCGGAAGTTTGGAGGAGGGGTGCCAGCTCAGGTGTCGTCCCTCGTCTCCGGTACTGCGGTTCAAAGTTCGAGGTCCGTCCTAAATAGCCCTCGATTGTTGCTTCAACAAACGGGACGTTAACCTAACCTAACCTCTGTGGCCACCGCTGACTCCTGACTTTCCTCAAGCTGCTGTGGAAGGACGTAGCTTCCTCTATGAAGTCTCCAATGTACGCACCCCTCCCTGTCTCCTCACCTGCCGAATATGAATCCTATTCAGCCATGTCGCTTCCGCCATGTTGGACTCAGCTCTCGTCAAGAATGGAGGTAGCCTTTTGAGGGCGACTCGAATTTTCAGGTATCAAGAACAATTGTTAATGCCATTCTTTCTTTAAACAAGATTTAAACGAAGCTTTCTCGTTTGAGGAGAGCATAAGCTCTTAGATCAATGCAGAGTATTAAGTGACTAACGTTGTCCTGCATTAATTAATATTTCTTTAATTTAAAACATTTCTCATCATAGAGATAAATTAAATTCAATTCTTTCAATATGTACTCAATATTTTTTTTTTTACATATTCTTGGGATTGACAAAAAAATTTCTTTTGTCGGAAATTTCAATGTTTTTTTTCTGTCACTTAAACGACAGTTATTTACTTTCAACTTAGTATAATAATTATTGCATAAAAGTCTTGTAATAAATGTATTCTTGAACTAATCAGATATATTCAAATCGCCAGTAAAAATACTGTCACCTAATCAGACACGTTGGCATAACGTGTCATTCTGTTCTGTTTGTCGAATAATGATACCGTTAGTTTTGTAACTCTTGAGAGGGCTAAGTCTAGTTCAAGTTAACTTCTAGGATTGATAGAAGCAGATTTATTTATGTAGATGCTGAGGCGGTCGGCACACATACAATCCATCGACTAAGTGCGACATGTTAACTGCGATACTATACAACTCGCTCCGATCTATCATTACCTGTATTCACTAAAATCAAGAGTATTCCATCGCTTGTGACTGGTGACGAAGTCGAATCAAGACTACTCGTTATAAAATAACAGTTAATGAAACAATTAAATTATTAAAATACTAAATCCTTAAAATCATTATACAGCTAATCAAATAATACAAACAAGGAAGAGCAGAAAAAGCAGAGAGTGAACAAAAATAACTGCAGCTTATATACAGCAACATGCTCGACGCTATTGTAAGGCGACATCAGAGGGCGGATCCGATCTGCATAAAAACGCAATTCAGGATGTTGCCAGATGCCGCCACAGTTTCATATCCCCTCTGAAATTAAAATGGTTTTAAATTTCCTATCTTGTTCGGTGATCGATTCAGACTGTGGATTTTAAACGGTTAAGAAAATTGGAAAATTTGAAGATTCTATTCGAAAATTGATTATTGAATTACCGTTTTAAACCAACTTACCATTTCACTTCGGAATCGGCGAATAAGATTCTTGCCACTGATACTGTTTACAGAAACAAGCATCCATCTGTTATGGGATATTTCTGCCACTTAGTTTTATTTTTATTGCAATAAATTACGATTAAAATGCAGCATAAATTAATGCAAAACATGTGAAAGTGAACGATTATCATTTTCTTCGAGCATTTCAAACACTACCCGCACTGAAAATACTTTTTTTTTCTAATTGTAGTACTGCAAAAATAAATTCTACGGAAAGATTTCCTGCGCGTCATGTATGAAAACTGAACAGTTGCTAACGCCTCCAGATGCATGTGAAGAGTCATCCATCGCCATCAGATGGCGCTACAAAATTGAAGCAAGCTAAGACAGAAAAGACGATTTTTCTCTTTCGAAATCCTGAAACATATCTTGTGTAAGCATTGCTGCTTTTTCCCACATATCTTTTTAAAAAGGGAAACTCAGGATTTATTTCTTCAAGCGGGTAAAACCGTTACTTTTTTTTAAAAAAATATTACGTATTATAAATCCATATGCATATTTTTGGGGTTATATTACTATCATATTCATGAATGAATTTTCATGCATCAAAATTGTACGGATAATTTCCTACCATTTTGAAAGAGGTTGGCAAATTTAAGAAATGAAATTATTCATAACAGCAAATGACAAAATCAAAATGTGCGCTGTTAAATTTGATGAAGTTAAACTCCATAGATTTTACTTTATAAACATGAATGTTCATTTTTTCTTTCGGAAAATTATCAAAACGTGTGAAATTGCTCAGAGTTATTGACATACATTTCATGTTAAAGATATACTTTGAGGAGTTATATTTTTGAAAAATGGAAAGATAATTTTACATTAATACATTTTTAAGGACGTTTCAGACCATTTCTCATATTCCATCATCACAATTCAGGATGTATTTATGTTCCTAATTTTAATTTAAAACAAATAGAGAAAATTTGTTGTTTAATAACTTAATAGTTTTCACGAGCAATCATTGAAAAATACAGAGGAAATAAAATGATATTATAAATCAACAAAAAAAAAATTGTCTTCAGTCCCCAGAAAATTATTCATATTTCATAGATTTCCATTATGTAATAACTTTATACCAATATAATGCCAAACAAAAGAGTTGAAAAAGAAAATAACAAGGCTGCAGTTTTCAAAGTGAAATTTGTAAGATTTGATATATGATGTGCTTATGTAACTTATTGTCAATATTTCTTATACTGTTTACGTCTCTGTATCAAGACATTTCTTTATGATAAAGTTCATTTTTGTTTTATGCTTTGTACTAGTCTGAATGATTGTTATTTATTCTTTAAATTTGACACTCGTACATTAGGAATTATATATTAAGAATTATATTTTTTTAATAAATTGCTTCACTTAAGTTTTCTGTGACTCAAAATTATTTCATATCTAAAAGCAGAATAAACATATTTTCATGCAATATTTCATATCTAAATATATTTTATTATTATTCATTTCATATCTAAACATAGATAAAGTAGAAAATGCATATGTCTCTCTGTCACAATAATTCTTACGAAATGGTTGACAATAACGGCATGAAATTTGCACATGATTTTCAGGAATCCATTTCTACGTCAAATATGATTTTATTTCTTGTTTTTGAGGATTAATTATTTCATTAGATATTCAATTAAATTAATCTATACCTCAGCCTTTTTGCTAATTTTTTTGCCAATAACTTTTGAAATAATTATCGCATGAAAGTAATTTATATACCATCCTAAAGAGCAAACAATTATATTTTCAATAATATTAGTTTAAGTACAATACGAGTTTCGTTTCAGGGAGGGTCCACAAACGCGAGGCGGAGAAGGTGTCTCCGCGCACTGCGTTGTATTGGGACAGATCCCGAAACTCTCGGCTCTTCCAAGCAGTTTCGAATTAAAGAAATATAAATATTCCATATTTAGACGAAAGATTTAGTAAATAACACATTATATATTATTCAGCGCATTACGAACACATAAGAAAAGTACATTTCTTACATAGATGTTTTTACCATTTTTTACAGTAACGAATCATCAATATAATTATCGTTATATAATTTGGATAGAGAAAAATACTACTTCTAATTTTCTTAGGTACACAGAAAACATTTTTTTAGAAATCCAAATAAGAATTCTGCGTGGCTTTATCTTTAGATCCAACAAATTTAGAGCGCAATATAATTTTATTTTTCAGAATTGTTTCAACAATTTTAAACTTTTCCTCCAATAGTTTTTGTGAAAGCAGATAAGACTTTGACTGACTACTGCTACATTGCGTTCAGAATAATATAACTTTCGCACGAATCTCTTGACATTTTACTTACACTATTATCCAGTTTAAAACTGTTGTACCCGCAAATATCTCCATTTTAGAAATATAGAATGTTCTTCAATCCACTTGTTTCCGCAATAGAACTTAAATTTTGAGACAACATTATTTTCCTGTCCCAAATACGATCGCTCAAGTGAGCAAAGTAACCAGACACGAGGACGCGCAAGGGAGAGTTTCACACCCCTTAAGGTGAATTCCAATGAAAAAAATAAAAGAATTTTTCTTGAGACACTTCCCGTCTGTTGAATGTGACCTTAAAGTCAGATAGCATGGATTTGACTCATTTCAAATAAAGGGAAGTCTGTATTTTTTCACATCTCACTTGGCGTGGGGTTTTGGACAACCGCCTTGCTCCTCGTGGGTTAAGTAAGTTAATCTTAAAGGTATTGAACTGGAATTTTTTTTATATAAGTTGCCCTACATACCTGGCTCTGAATTGTGGAAGAAAAATCAAGCTACCTTTCGCGCATGCGCAGTAAAAAAGTATTTAATACAAATCCTCACAACAGCTGTAATGTTCAAAATATTAAATGTTCAAATTTTAAGACAATGCTTCTCTAACATATTGTCACATGCTCTGTAAGTTTCATGCACTTTGGTTGAAAACGCAGCAAGTTATAAGTAAAAGACATGCGAAAAAATTTGGGATTTTGTAAAGAAACCTTTATATCTTCCCAAATATTCCAGCTATTTTTACGAAAATGCATGTAAATATTGCCCACAACACACAAAATAACTGACGAAAGTTGCAAATCATTATCAGCTTTCTGTGAAATGGGTGAGGCAAAATCCTTTTACGGCTTCGTCAATTTCTGGTCGGTCCCCAAAATGCACTCGTGATCGAATCTTCAATGTAAATTGTGGGTTAAAACATATTATTTATACAGTAGCAGTTCGAGGAGATATTTGAAAAATATGTGCAAATTTCAAAAAATGTCAGCAATTGTGCCCAGCTCTTTATTATTTTAAATGCCATCTGCTGCCGCCAGATGGCGTTTGCGCACCCATGTTCCTATGCGATTTCGGATGCTTATCGTATGTCTGACTTACCATTTCACTTTTTCCAGATACTTTCGGAACACCCTGGATATGTATAATTCAATTACAATATGTGCGATGAAAGTGCTTGTGTAAAAAATAATAAGTTATTATTGCTCTTGCTTATTCAAATTAAGATTTAGTTTTTAGAAATTTCTCAAAGATATTTGATTTCGTTTTCAGTTAGATTAAGTAAGTGAAAAACCAATATTTAAACCAATTTGCATTTTATAATCGCAAGTAGAGTTGTTCTTAAATGATCGGTTTCTTAAATATCGTCCACTGACTAAACTATATATATTTTTATTTAACTAAATTATGTCTATAGCTTTTAAACTTTAATAATCTCCTTTTTGTATAGAGACCACATGAGAAAGATCACAGAGTGTTACTAAAATATTTTATTTCTTTCTTAATGTGTGACTCTTTATAAACGTTTCGACAAAAAAAAAGAAAAAGCTTAGAAAAAGTTCTTTTGTTACTAAAAGAGATCTAAAACGATTGATTTATTCCGTTATATAACACTGGAACGGAGAAGATTGTTCCATATGTGACGTCATAAATTCATCAACTCTTCGTGAGCTTAATCTTACTTCTTTCAAGTAACCTCGGTTTCGTTTAATTTTCAGAAAACTTTAAATTATCCTAATCAGCAGGTAAAGCCATTTAAGTTTCGAATATTGTCTTTCTACTGAAGTGAGAGACCTAGTAGTCCAGTCAACGAACGGTTTGAAAAAGAATTGTATCCTATAGTTTTGAAAATTGCTATACATGCTCGTGAGTGGCTCCTGTTTAACACACTAAAAGTTCCCGTTGCTATGGTCGGGGGGAGGGCTCGCAATGCCATCTTGTATTTCATCCTCTTTTTCTGGTTTTAAATAAATATCTAGACACTTAATAAATTTTCAAAAAAACATGCTATATACGAAATCAAAGAGTGCAAAATTCCCTGCAAATTAAGGGTTTTATTTTCGTTATAGCTTTAACAATTGCCGAGCTAATCGGTTACAAAATTTGCCTAATCATAAAATCCTCTGCTTGAAGAGCCACTAAGAATCGGATACGCTCTTTTTATTCATTTTAACAGAAACTTTGAAAACTATGCGATACATTCACACTTTTATGGGTATTTTTATGCACTCTATCCCTACTTTGAGAAGTTGGTGGAGACTTGAGAGTGGACAAGAAATGGCAAACAAGATGTATACTTAGAAATGTCTGTATTAGAAATAATAATACGGGATTATATAAAACTAAAAGTGAATAAACGTATAATCACCATCTGAATTTTATTAAATGGAATACTGAAACCCTAAAGGGTGGCTTCTGCATCAGACTATTCTAATTCTGTTGTCGGCCACAAGCCATTAAGGCAGTTTCCCCGGCAATCCCTGCATGCGATGCAGCATTTTACCTTCGGTCGTGCGCAATACAAATGCTAACACGTTCGGGCGCAACTCATCTGTCAGATTAAATGTTAAATTTTTGCTTGAGCTTAAGGAGAATATTTGGAAAAAAAGAACTGGATAAGAGAATTATAGCACTGGCTGAAAAAACCAAAATTAAAATCAGTAATCTAAATTATCCTTACCTTTTTCCTACTATTAAATTTCATAAAAATCCACTAAAATTCAGATTTGTCACTTGTAGAACTAGAAGCTACAATTATCATTTTAGTAAATTTTTCTTTAAATTTCTAAAAATTATTCTTAAAAAAATCAAAGAAGAGAACTTCATTATAGATAATAACACTAAAATTTTGAATTTTCTCAAAGAAAATAAAATTTATAACATTAATACATTTGATTTTGAAAATTTATTTACTAGCCTCCCACACAATAAATTAATTGATGTATGCTCAAATGTATATGATTTATACCTTAACACTGATTTAATGGATAAAAATAAATGGCTAGAAATATACTGAATTAATATATGTGAAAATTATCTCTTTAATTGAATTAACTACTATAAGCAAGTTTTTGGTATTCCTATGGGATGTTGTTTTTCTAGTGCATTGGCCAATATATTTCTTCATTCATATCAAAGAAACTTAATTAAAAATGAACTTCTTTATGGTTTCCGTTTTATTGATGACATTTAGTGTTTAATTATGATAATTTTAAATCCATTTATAACTGCTATCCAGAAGAGCTTATATTGAACAAAACTAATAATGAAATAAACAAATGCAATTTTTTAAATATAGAAATTGAAATACTAAATTCAGGAGTCTCTATTGGCATATATGATAAAAGAAAAGAATTTAATTTTAAGGCTATAACACTTTGTAATTTTCATACAAATCTTCATTATAGAATTTTAAAGAATTCCATTTTATCTCAAATTAATAGAATTAATAGCATTTGTATTGCCATTAAAATTTTGTTAAAGCTTTAGATAATTTAAAGAATACTCTTAAAAATAACGGATTCCCAGATTTTTTCATTAATGTTAATAGTTTTTTCAAAGGAGTATAATAAGTTTCGAATTTACCTTTATTAATGTTTAATAACATTTTTGGTTTATTTTTATTTGTTATAACTGTTTAAATATTAGCCTTTTTCTTCTGCTTAATTAGTTAGAATTTTTCTTCATAGATGGAGCTAGGTTTGCTAGCTTCCAGAACATTTACTCCCTTCTCCTTGTATGTCTGGCGTCTCTGGTCTTCATTATAATTTCGGCAGAGAGGGTAAATTATTTTACACACTCTAGTATCTTTTGGATTTTCATTAAGGATTTTATTTGCCTCATGATTTTTTCAAAGGAAAATGTTTCTTATATTGCGGTTGGACAGAATCCAGGCCCCAAAGGGTATACTTTTGATTTATAATCTTACCCTCGACAGAAAATTTTGTCCATTTTAGAAATTCTATGGCAAGTGGGCTTCGAAAAAGTTCGTCATTCAGGTTCTCATCCATTCCTTCCATTTTGAATATGTTTCTTTTACTTTCTAAATTCTATTTTATGTGTTTTAAATATTAATCGTTGTAATTTTTTGTTGATGCAATCACTTGATGCTGTTGCGTTGAGCTGGCAAAAAGGTGTATTGTTATCGTTATTGTTTAAATCTTCTGTTTCTTATTTATATTTTTTTCCTTTTTAACTTTGTGTTTTGTTTTTTCTATTATTTGTATCTGTATTTTATTAGAAATAGCTGCATATGAGCCATTATATATAATACAAAGAGTTTTAATTAATTTTGACTGATTAATTTAATTAATTTATATTTAATATCTTTGTTAAATTTTGTTAATTATTAGTGCATATCCGAACATTATCCGCATCATGCATATCCGAAAGAGTTCATAGCGGCGGAATTTAAAATTATTACCTCAAAGCTTACGCAATCAAAATGATGATGTGGATAAACTCCACTCAGTTCTCAAGTATTTCCCCTCACTAACAAACCCTTCTTCCTCTTAATTCGCGTCCCACGGGCTCTGTGTTTGTTATTGGAATGCGAATGGGCTGAATAATAAAATGCATGACTTGCGCACATTTATCGATGAAAAATTGCCAGACCTTCTCTTAGTCCAGGAAACCAAACTTAAAAATAACTTTAATCCCTACCTCCCTGGATATCTGTTCTACAGACAAGACGGTCCGCAGGCACCCTCAGATGGAACTGGAATTTTCATCAAAAACTCCCTTAATCATGTTGAATTATTTATTCCCAGCACTGATTGCATTTCTAATACTATTGTGAAAGTTACCTTACCTAATCAACCTCCGCTAATTATTGCCTCTGTCTATGTGCCGTGAAATCCAAACAGAAATTTTCTGAATGATGTAAACAAAATTCTGAATCTTAATAATAGTGTGAAAATGATTCATTAGCTGAACTCTCCTCGGATCATAATCCAGTTATACTAAAGTTCGACTTGAATACTGCACCCTTACTTAAAAACAGGCGAAAGGTTTCCACTAACTGGGGCTATTTTAAAACCCATTTAAATTCTAACGTCAAACTCCTTACCCTGTCTATTTCGAATAATGATGACCTAGATAATGAAATTAGCAAACTGACTGAAAATATTACCAATGAGTATAACAGTAGCTCTAAACCGCTGAAAGAACATGAAGAATTATACCTTCCGCCGTATATTCGTAAATTAAAAACTGAGAGAAACAGAGCAAAGAGGGTCTGGCAGAGAGACAGGAATCCCACCTCCAAAAATCAATACAATAGAGCGCAGACTAGGTTCAGACCAGCCACTGATGAATTCAATCATAGTACCTACGCTGCACAAATCAGCCAGCTAAATGTTTACGATTGCACCCTTTGGAAAAGAATCAAAAGTCTCAAAAATAAGCGCTCAATAATACCTCGACTATCTAATCCGCGAACAAATGCACTAGCGCACACTGCCTCAGAAAAAGCAGAAGTGATTGCCACTCATTTTCAGAGTCAATTTACCTTAAATGCTCTCACGGACCTCAATACTGAGAAAACTGTTCAAAATTCTATCGAATCTTTCCAGCAATATACTTTGCCTGTAAAATTTAAAATGTCCGTCCCTCAGAAATAATTGATTTCATTAAGTGAACTAAAATAAAGAAAAGGCCCCGGGAATTGACTCGATCACTAATAAAATGCTCAGAAACCTCCCCCTTATAATTGACTGATATTTTTAACCTAATGCTGAAACTTAGATGCTTTCCTAGATGTTGGAAAACCGCCAGGATACTTCCTATCATTAAACCAGGAAAAGATCCAACTCAACCAGTTAGCTACAGGCCTATCTCACTTTTACCAACACTCAGTATAAACTCGGAGGAAAGCTAATCCTAAATAGATTACTGTCCAGCTTTCTACAGCGCACCAGCTTCTCCGGGTTATTGAACACATTCAAGAGGGGAAAAATTCCAACCTAGCGACGGCTGCCATTTTTCTCGGTATAGCTAAGGCTTTCGACAAAGTATGGACTCAAGGCCTCATCCACAAATTAAATGCATATAAATTCCCCAGATATATCATCGAAATTATTCACTCTTATCTAACAGATAGATACTTCACTGTAATTGTCAAGAACACTGATTCCTCTCCCAGAAAACTTAATGCAGGCGTGCCACGGGGGGGATATTAATCCCGATAATTTTTCTTCTGTATATGAACGACATCCCCCAGCAGATAAATATTATAATCAGCATGTACGCTGACGATACGGCCCTACTTGCACCAGGACAAACGCCTAGTCAAGCACTCACCCCCCTCTCCAAAATTACCTCACTAAATTAGAAGCCTGGCTCATTCGTTGGAAAATGAAGTTAAATGTAGATAAAACGGAAGCGATTCTATTTTTTAAGCAAAAGAATGATTGGTCAAAAATTAATATTTATGATACTTCAGTTGATTGGAAAAATGACGTTAAATACCTCGGAGTTATCTTAGACAAAAACCTCACTTTCAAATCCCACACTAATCATGCCAGAGGAAAATTTAATAAAGCCCTTCGCGCCCAATATTCGCTAATATGCAGAAACTCCAGTCTCTCCATCGACAACAAGGTGCTGATTTATTTAGCTTATATTCACCCATTTCTAGCCCCATATAGCAAGCCCTATATGGGGCTGTACCTCAAAATCAAAGTTAACCCAAATCCAGGCTCTGGAAAATAAGACCCTTCGATTGATTGGTAATGCTAGGTGGCACCATAGAAATGAAGAAATTAGAAAAAATTAAAAAATTCCCTCTCTCACCAAATTGATTCGAAAACTCTCTGATAAATTCTATGCTGATCTCTTGAAAATACGTAATGCTTCCATTGCTAACATCCCAATTTACGATCCAACAGACCTCTGCAATAGAAAGGGGCCGAGATACTCTCTAAACTCCTTCCATGGCTAAATTTTCTGGTAGTTTTTAATCTCGACCATTAACTTTAATTTAATATAAAGAAAAATAATAAAATGAAAAATGATAAATAATTTAATGAAAAAACTCTTGTTTATGATACTTCATTCACTGCTTTATGGCTTCTCTGTCACTTTCACTTTACCTCGAAAGATCCATATTGCAACAAAACTAGTTAAAACCTACAACCAATTCAACCCTGACACCCCCTCAGATGACCACTGTGTTCCTGCACTTCCAGACCCATCTTTCGTACGGAAACTCCATCATCCCATTGTTATCTCAACAAGTGAAAATCATCGCCGTCATGCATCAAAGCACGCAAGTTGTGGGGCTTGCAGCCCCGATGAATTGCGTTTCCCTTCAACAATCAATCTACTATACCTAACACCTTCGCCCAGTCCCACCCACCGCTCTTTTGCTTCGCTGTGATTGGCTCCACCACTCAGTGGCGGACTGCCGAGGTTGCCCCATGGCAAGTTGGGCCCCTTAACAGAAGACAATTTAGGCCCCCAAGAAAGTGTGAGAGAGAAAAAAAGAACTCTTTCTCTATAGTAAACTTTTCTAATGCAAATAAATAAAATAGCCCTGTACCCAAGGTCCGTGTTTAAATGTTCCACGTCCGTCGTTCAGGATTTATTGCCGTCGTAATTCGACCAGCCGAACAGCGGGTGGTCGAATACGCAAGGTTACTTGAGAATAGTGCGAATACCGACCCAAGACGCATACGCAATCTACAACTGCCCGTAGGAACTGTACTGAGATCTCCATCCACTTCTTTTGACCTCCGATCATTTACATATGTTTCTCCAGAATTTTGCAGCCATCTCAGAAACCCTCGGCCATTGGAACAGGGTACCTCTTCTTTGCAAAGCCGAGCCGCAATACTCATACTACAAGATTTTTTGTTGGTTTCCAAAGCCCCCGGAAAGACGGAAAGAATTGCATCTCTATATGCAGAAAGGGTGCGGTTATTGTGAGATACGACTATAAGAGGTGCTTTTTTCTTTCTTTTTTTTGTAGTTTCATTTTACTGTCATAAATCTGACAAACAAGGGAATTTGTGAAGGGAAATTGTGCCCATTGAATACACCAAATGTCACTCACGCTTTTCTTTACACGTTTGGGGGGAGGAGAGTTTGGGTTCAGAAGAGTAAAGATGCCTCAGTCTAAGGCCCGGTGAACACTAGCCGATTCGTGTCGTTGAAGGGATAAAAATAACAATAGTAACCCCTATTCCCCCTGTGTGTCTCCACAGGGTGTATGTGGGTTTCTATTGTCGTTTTTATACCTTCAACGACACAAATAGGCTAGAATTGGCTAGTGTGCACCAGGCCTTATTGATCTTTCATGGAAAATAATTGGTGAGAAAAGTGTTATTTCTGTTCTTAGTCGGAAGAGAGTAAGGGCATACGTAGCGAAAGAAGAAAAAAAATTTTGAGAGGCAAGCTGAAATTATCATTTCTCTATTTTTACATTGCTTTTGTAGTATTAAACAATAGCCGCATTCAGCTACCAACCGTCTCGTTCATCTTATTAATTGCCTTAAATTGATTATACTAACAAAATTTTAATTAGCCAGCTTATTTAATTTTTCTAAAGTTGAAATATTAATTGCTACAAAAGACCAAGAAAGAAATTAGTTGTGCAAAGAATAAAAACAAAAACAGTAGATAGGAAATGTATTAGCATTTGAGATAAATTTTGATGCAATGTATTTTTGTTTCTAATGAAACTAATGATATAAGTCTTTACATTCAACTGTTAAAAATGTCTAAAAAACACGAGATTCAATGAAAATTATTTTTTTAAATTTTGCATAATAATAATCTACAATTATTGAGCAATATTAAGCGTATTATAAAGTGAAAATTTAACCTAATCATAACAAATAAATGAATTACATAATCTCCAGGAAGATTATCTTGCCTCAAGTGGAGAGATGAGCTTAACCCGCGAGGACTCGCGTTGAGGAGATGCTTTAAGCTAAGTTACGATTTTTTCGCTGATGTAGCTACTTTGTGATCCAGAGTCCATCACAACGCGAATTAATTCTTGTTGACCTTGATAACGAATAAGAACGCAAAGAGTTTGCAAAAAGATAGTTTCGCTTTTGTTGCAATTAGAGAGGGAATTTTCAGGTTTTGGAACACATTTAGATTCATTATTTTTATCACACATTATATCAAAATGACGATTATTACAATGAGAACAATTCAATTGCGTTTTAACATTACAAAATTTACTTAAATGACCAGCTTTCTTTAAACAAGAAAAACATGCACCTTTC
Organism: Araneus ventricosus; assembly: GCA_013235015.1. Taxonomy (NCBI): domain Eukaryota; kingdom Metazoa; phylum Arthropoda; class Arachnida; order Araneae; family Araneidae; genus Araneus; species Araneus ventricosus. Next base: position 18,105 of record BGPR01027258.1, read on the forward strand.
TTTAACAATAATTTTTGTTTAGCAGCTAAAGTCATTTTCCTTGCGGAAAAACATTTTTCACTAGGATGTGATTTATCACAAAAAATACAGTTATGAATTATCTTACCTGGTGTTTGAAGACTTACTAAAGCTGATGCTGTTGTTGACTCGGATTGTTTTACGTGATCATTATGGAGTTCCTTTCGTCGAGAACTCTGGTTGGAGGCGAAACCAGTCCGTGCTAAATTGACCATTTCTTCCCCTTTAACTTCCTGACGAAGAAAGTTCATCAATTGTTCTAAAGTTCGGGATTCTTTAGTCTCTGTAAAGCTATGATTTCGGCTCCGTTCCCAGGCCACTAACACTTCTTCAGGTAAGCAGGACTCCACTAATGGACTTAGAAAATCTCCATATTTTTCTTGCGTTCTTCCTAAGCTCTCCAGGGCTCGTATTTTTGCTTCCAACTCGTCATATAATGCTGGAAGATCTGTTTTTGAGCGTCCGGTGGCCGCGTTTTTCATGACCATGGACAAGAGATCTCTTACATATATCTGCACCAATAGATCATTTCTTCCAAAGCGTTCCTGAAGCTGCGAAATCGCTTTCTGGTAATTATCCGCTGTTGCCGGGAAACTTTCAACCACACGAGCAGCCTTTTATTTTGGCACAACAGCTTGTAGAAGATACTGGAATTTATCTTCGTTCGGTATATTTGAATCTTCATGTATTTTTCGAAATTGTCTCCAAAAACTCAAATAATTTTTAGCATCTCCGTCGAATTTCTTCAGCTCAATCTTCGGGAGCTTAAATTTTCTCCTTTCAGAGAAATCCTTAGTACTCGAGTCTTTCAAATAGAATTGTTCGATTTGCGAACAAAGTTCAATATAATTATCTCGGTACTTCTCAGCAGACAAAAAGTCTTCTTCATATGCCTGTTCGGCATCTTCAGTTTTCAAAATCAGGTTCGTAATTTCTGCCTGGCATGTTTCCAAGCGCGCAAATTTATCGCTAATCTGCGATTTCAAAATCGAAAGTTGCGTCAGTTCAGGAGCTTCTTTTAAAAGCTCGTCATCAATTTTCTTAGCACATACCGTAAAAGAGGTACGGAAAGATTTCCTCTGTGTTTTCAGCAATGTCAAATCCATTGTCATGTCGAGAACAGAATTCACAAAAGTTCTAATCCAAAGTACTCGCAGTCCCGCCGAGGGTACCACTATGTTCGAAAACCATTTAACATAGACTCATAGAATTCATAAATCTTGTGGGGCTTGCATCTACCAGATGCTGGGTACTTTGGCCAAATAAAAAAAAGCCTTTCAGACACATACGTTTATTGACAATGGACGACACAAACACAGAGATACACATAAAACATACGGCAACGCCGAGATCACAAGTCGTTCTATTACATCCGTCAGCTTGCAGGCTGACGCAACAACATCGCCGCCTGGTGGCGGTTACTTCTCGCTTCACTTTACAACAACTATAGAAAAAACCAAAGTGTCCAAGAAAGTTAGCTAATTTTGTAATTTTGTTGTCTACTCCCTATGCACCCAACTCTTAGGTGTCTATAAATTCAGGGTCTATAAATTGTTTGCCACCCAATCGCCGCCACTGCATATCTGTGCCAGTCCTCTTAATAGACATTCGTAAATTCTGCTCTATTCCTCTTAATAGTCATTCGTAAATTCTGCTCTAATCCTCTTAATAGACATTCGTAAATTCTGCTCTATTCCTCTTAATAGACATTCGTAAATTCTGCTCTATTCCTCTTAATAGTCATTCGTAAATTCTGCTCTATTTCTCTTAATAGTCATTTGTAAATTCTGCTCTAATCCTCTTAATAGACATTCGTAAATTCTGCTCTGTTCTTTGTTGACTAGTTCAGTCAAATTTGCTATCTAATTTCCAGTTAAATTAGCTGTAATCACAAGGAATAATCTCACTCCTAATGTTAATCAGTGCTTAGTGGTAAATGAGACTGAGGCGCCATCTATGTGCAGTCTGAAAAAGTGAGTTCAGTTAATAATTTGCTCCCACACTGAAGAACTGCCTTTAGAAAGAAAAACTTAGTTTCAAAAAAACAAAAACAAAAAGTTTTCAAAGTAAAACTTTGAATTCTTTTGCGTGGTTTTATAAGATGCCGACAATAGCAAGCATTTTAAAATTTCCGAAGATTTTACTGACGTTTAACATTAAAAAAAATTTCGGTCTGAAGTTTTGGTCACAATGAAAAAAATTGTCAAATTCTTCATAGCAAAATTCTTAGAATTATGACCAGAAATGGCGCTAGAGTGTGCCCGACGGGGGGGGGCCGATTTGCCCGACAGGGGGGCACAATCTCCCCTACGGGGGGGACGAGTGTAATAATATTGGTCTCAAATTTTCGCCAGATTATTATTTATCAACTACAGTTGAATACCCCGTACAAAAATTTTCCCCGACGGGGGGGCACAGCACCCCCGACAGGGGGTCCTGTCCCCTCCCCCGGTCCCCCCTCTGGCGCCACCCCTGATTATGACAAACGCTCTATGGTTTGTCAGGAAAGATATTATTCACAAAGATTTAAAAATCCCTAAAATAGAGGACTTCATTGAAGACTTATCGAGAAAATTCTTTCGAAAATTGGATAACCACTCAAATCCAACAACACGGGACCAAGTGAACTACATCTAAAATAACGGGAGATACCTCCTATCCTTATGGAACAATCAAATGGACAATTCCACTCATGCCACCTCAACAGCCTGTTTTCATATTATATGCGAAAATTTAGTAACTCGGAAATACTGATACATACAA
>BGPR01027259.1:0-14169 GCA_013235015.1 Araneus ventricosus
AGAACACCTGTAAAGAAAGTGGCATTTGCATCGTATTCAAGGCTTTGGAATCGATCCATTCTATTTCTAAAACCTATTTTCTCCACCAATGTTTCCATTTAAAGAAGCAAAAGCTTTGAAAACCATGTTTTTATTTAAGATTTTTGAACTGAGAATTATGCTTTTGCATATATGCTGTCTTGCTATTTACTCTTTGGAAAATAGTAGCAAAAAATAAAGCTTCAAGTCAGAAAGTGATATAAATTTTTGGAAAACATTGATAGGATTCGGCTATTTCAAATCTTTTAGTTAGAATTCGAGACAGTTCGAATTCATTCCTTAACTTTTATAGGTGATATTGACTAGGCCATTTAAGGCATTAATTTGTTATTTTAATAGAATCAATTCATACTCACTCACCGCGCAAATTTGATTTTGGAATTAACTGAGTATCGTGCAGGAGATAAAAAAATATAGACAACCTGCAATTAGATGTCGTTCATGTGATTCTGACATCGGGTGAGTTGACTAATTGTGTGTTTCACTCATTAGCGTATTCTTGAAGTCCAACTGAGTCTATTTGGTGGAAAAGATGCTGTAGATCTATTTTATTCGCCATTACTAGAGAAACAAGACAGCAACAATTTCCTGCTTCTTTATATTTTAATTATTTATTTGCTGCATGCTTAACATAAAGAAATAAATAAAGCTGAAACTACAAACGTTCTTTAACATAGAGCACAGCTACTGATGAATAACGGACTAGGAGAAGTTTAGAATTAGGAAGACAGAAATCTACCTGCCAGAATGTAGACTCTCACCAACAAAAGCCTAATGCAGGCAGTTAAATAAAAGCGGGAGAAAAAAATACAGTGTCACTGGATTGAGAAAAGCAGCAGCAATATTCTCAAAATCATCTTTAGTCGAGTGTTATTGCCATTGGATCTTCCCATGTTCATTTCTCCCGGTCCGCTTTTAGAAGGCCTTTGGATCAGGAACTTTTACTTTTTATTCGCTTACAGTTCTGGACAATAATAAAAGGATTTCCAGAACATTTTGGATAAGAATACCGTAAGGGATCATACTCTTTGAGTCATTTTAACAGTTTTTGAAATATCTATACTTATAAAAGGCAATGTTTGTCTGTGTGTGTGTGTGTCTGTGATGTCCAGACGAATCTATCGCACTTACAGCCATGAAATTTGGCACACAGGTAGACGGTATGGTGACTGAATGCACCCGAAATTTTAAAATTTAATCTAGAAAATTTTTTATTTAATGTTTTGTGTTGTTTTGGTTGATTTTTCGCACTAATTTCTCAATAGAATAGTTTCGAATAAGTTGACGACAAAAATATATACACCATCGGAAAGAGCATGCGATTTCCGTTCTAATGAAGTTAGTTTTGAATTTCTAACTTAATTTACTGAATTTTGAGAAATTTTTAAAAAATAGTCAGTTTTAGCATCTAAATGTTAATTTTGTTTTTAAATTTGTTGCATCCGACTTTCTAATAACACTATTCTTTTCAATTTTTTTCAGCTTATAACTAGAACGGTTCTGTCGGATTTAAAATAAGAACTGTTAAAATATCTTTTCCCGTTTTTTTTTAATTTATTTTTTTCTGGGCCGTTGAGAGTTATTTTTCTCGATCGAGTTCCTCGCGCGGCATTTCTTCGGAACGTTGCTGGCAATTTTGATTGGCGGACGCGCAGGATACGTCATGACCTTCGACTGAATAACTTTGATTATTATTTTCGGCAGTATCTTAACGTATTTATTCGTCTCGCATACTTTGCTTGCAGAATAATAATTTTCACGTTGCAATTTTTTAATATTGTTTATCGCGAAAAAAATAAGCGGGAAAATCAATAATATGTATCTTTTGTTTAATTTTGTTTTCAAAACTTTTTCGTGTCATTGTGGGCGTTTTTTTTTTTCATTTTGTTGAAGTCCTGATTCCACGGGCAACGCCGTGCGCGTACTGCTAGTGGGTGATAACCCCATATCCCCAAGTGTTCACAGTGTTAACTTCATTTTTTTTCCCAAAGGTTTCTTAACCATTGTTTTGCATTAAGTATTAACTGATCAAATTCCCCTGCAACCAAGTCTTTGCTACTACTTACTGCAAAAACTACACCTATAGAAGGTTTCGTACGAAGTGAAGGAAAATTGCAAATAGTGGGACTCAAACTAGCAGTTTGATTTCGAAATAATATTTGAACGTGAGTTAAAGGAAATATTTGCACGCATTTCGTACGATTTCAGAAAAAGAGCAACATTTTCTAACACAGCGGAACTTGGCTAATTCGCAGCTGACGATAAAAATTCGAATATCCAAAAATTGGAATGAAAGAAAACTATGCCTAAAAATGAGTACAGGATGTGAGAAAATGGCAATTTTTAAACTAAAAAGAGAAAGATAAATAAAGAATTCATTTTTAATATTTAAGGAAATCCATTATTATGGGGAATGATAATATTCTTGTCAAATGAAGCATTGGTCAGGTCTCCAAACCTGAAATTCGAATATAGTTAAGAAAAAAATATTCACAATGGTAATAAGAGACAGGAATTCGCAAAAATCCCTTTGGTTATTAAAGTATTGCTACCATAAAACAAAGACGAATTTCGTATTTTTTAAATTGTGTATTTAATTATTTGATTAGTTCTTTAATTATCAGTTATGAATGAAAATTGTCATGTTTTGACGAGTTTTAGAAATGTGTAATTAATAAATACAGTAGAATCCCGGCAATCCGAACCCCAGGAATCCGAAATTTTGGATAATCCGAACTTCTTTTTAAAATTTTTTGAAAAATTTTTACGAAAAATGCAGGGAAAATAACAATTACGAACAGAAACAAAGCTAATATCTACTCCTATCTTAAAAGAAGTAATTAAGAAGTACTTTAAGAATGCACCTTAATGAGTAGAAGCAAACTTAGATATCTTCTTTTCACCCTCAACTTGTTTGCCTCTGTACCGAGCGAATCGCCGCGTGCTTTTTCCGTACGCCTTCACAGAGCACCCAGAGTCAATACTCTACTGCATTTGGTATATCAAGAGTATTTTACCGAATTTCCCCGATAATCCGAATTCCCCGGAATCCGAACAAAGGTAAGTTCGAATTAGTTCGGATTCCCAGGGTTCTAACGTATACAAAATGCAGACTTAATATGTGATAATGATTAAACATTTTTAATGTGTAGAAAATAATAGCTAAAATAAATAAGTAATTTTAATAAAAGACCAGCATGCAGCACTTCACATCTAATGTATAAATAGCTTTTTTTTTAAAGCGAGTATTCTTTTTACTGCTGTTTTGAATGAATACTTTCTACAAGAATAAATTAAGAGTATTAAAAAGTATTTACTTACGATTAATGTAGCTATGGACGTATTTAATTAACGAAAAAATGTTAATTTTTTTTTAACAACCTTTAGTTTGGACTTCGAATAAACAAAAATTAATTTGAATTATAAGCAGTATTTTAACATTATGTTAGTAGGAAATTCCAAGGAACTAATGAATAATGACTAATAAATTCGAATTACCAACAAATTCGGATTAAAAATGTTCCAATGATTGAATTACATAATAACAGAAAAAATAACTTCACTTTCCTATACATTGTGAATCTGTATTAGTTTATAATATTGTACTGTATTTTCTTCTAATATTGTGTTAAGAAAAAAATCTTAGGTTTTTCGTAAATTAACAATATCTTGGTTTAAAATACATATAACTTAGAACCGTTTTTTGATAAGTAAAATATAAGATCGAAAAATTTTGCCTGAAAATAAAACATTTTATTTTAGTCATCGAAAGTATATACGAAATTTTTTATTCCATGCAGTAATATATTTAGGTTGAAAAAAATTTAAATAATAATAATCCTCTACGGTTTAAAAATTGTTTACTTAAAAAAAAAAATAGAAACTACGCGACAAAGCTACTGTGCTGTTTCAGATTCTCTGAACTCGTAGGCAGAATAGGAAAATAAATAAAAGCTCTGGCATCTAATGGCAGAAGTCATTTCTTCTAACACAGCAATTTTTTCACCCTCTTCAGCCTGCTACTTATCCTAATTATTTATTCATCTTGCTACTAAAACGCGAAAGTTCATTAATCAAAAAAGAATCCACTCCTCCTTCATCTCAGCCATTTTGCTTTTTCAACACTTTCTGATGAAGGATACTTTTTTAACCCTACACTTTGTTTAAACAAAGCAGAGACAATTTTAAAAAGACGAACTCGATTTTTAAGAAATCGTCTGTTCTTTTTAACTAAAACAGATGAATAAAAATGGCGTCATTTGTCAGTTTTTTTAAAAATTCATTCTTAGTTGACTGAGATGAAAAATTTCTTAAATTGCTTAGAATTTTAATTTATTTTGCAAAAAATTTTTTTAAAAAGGCCTACGCTGGTTGTAGAAATCGTTCTAGTAAAATTTTTGCAAAATGGAGTATTTGTCTGCAAACCTAAAATTTAAATATACTTAAGAAATTTTTTTATCACAATAGTTATAAGATTGATTGATTGAAGGGGTTTTATGGGATTTTCAGCTACAGAGGCTATTATCCCCTATTCATTTCAAAGTTCTTTTCAATCCGAAATAAAAAAAAAAACCTAGTTATAAGATAAATATTATAAATTTTCACACTGGAGTGAAAATCAGGTGAAAACAACATGATAATAAAACTGGAATCATTGAATAAAGAACTTTTCGAATTTTAAGATGGCTTAAAAAGTAGTTTTCCTTGATTATGTTTTGAAGTTTCCTACGGAAAACATCAAAATTACGAAATAAAGAAACTATTAAAATCAAATAAACAAACAAATCAAATAAATAACTAACTAACAAATCAAAAGCTATTGCGAATTTTAAAAAACAATAAGAAACACCCAGCCGGAGAGGTGATTTTGAATACTTTTAGAGGATTTTTATTGATGTCACTCGAAAACGTCAAGTGGTTGAAAATGTGCAATCATTTTTTACCACACCTTACAAGCGACTTTCTTATATGGATAGGCAATACAAACAGGAATTATAAAAACAGTTATTGAAAAAAGGAAATAGAACCTCAAAAAACATAACCACAAAGCATCTGGCGCGAGCTTAAGGAGCAGCTTCCAAGAGTACAATGACGAAAAAGCAAAGAATAAATAACCAAATGAAAAAACACACAACAGACTAATTATAGAATAATTAATTATTTATTAATAATAGAATAATTAATTATTATAATAACAGAATAATTAATTATTATAATAATAGAATAATTAATTATTAATTAATAAAATTAATTAACAAAAAATGTCATCCAATAAAGTAAATGAATTTATTTTCTTAACTTAATCTCAATACCTAAGTTATTTTATTTTACCACTACTAGAAAAAAATGGCCTTATAAAGGGTAAGAACTAGGGCTGGCCATGCTTCGCCAGACAAGGAATTAAAATGGGAACCTTGCATTAAAATTCCAATAAAGCGAAAAGTAATGCAATACCTTTAACAGTTAAAACAAAGGAATAAATAAAAAATTTAAAAAATCGGAAGTGCTCCTTCTCAATGTAGGTAAGTAGTTTTTGGTGACGGAAGAGAGTGCGTCTTCTGAAAACAACCGGGTAATATTTTATAGAAGTTTTCCTGAAATCGGAGGTCTACTCTCTCGAATACTTCCATATAAGAAAAAAAACAACGAATAACTAACAAAATAAAAAAAAAATCACAATAGACAAGATTAAAACAACAAATTTAATCACAAATAAGAAAATAATCCTGCAGGGTACTTTCTCAAGGTTCGCCCCCTGCTGTGATTCTGAATTTTACAAAAATTGGGGCAATTTTCTGTAGAGAAACTGACATTAAGTCAAGTGATTATCTCTCTGTGAACCGAATTATCCCAAATCAAAGGAAAAGGAAAAAACTATTTTCAGATACTGCAAATTAAGCCTTTTGAACAACAAGCAGAAAAAAGAAAAGACAAAAAAAAAAAAAAAAACTTACTTTCTGCCCCGGAAAAATAAGGAGTAACCACGACGTCAGCCCTAACACACAAATTTCGAAAAATGGTCCCCGAATTCTGTTTGGGAAAATTCGGTTCATAGAGAGATAGTCACTTGACTTAATGTCAGTTTCTCTACAGAAAGTTGTCCCAATTTTTGTAAAATTCAGAATCCCAGCAGGGGGCGAACCTTGAGAAAGTCCTCTACCGGAATATTTTCTTATTTGTGATTAATTTTGTTGTTTTAATCTTGTCTATTTGATTTTTTTTCATTTTGTTAGTTATTCGTTGTTTTTTTTCTTATATGGAAGTATTCTTCGAAAAATGGTCCCCGAATTCTCTTTGGGATAATTCAGTTCATAGAGAGACAATCACTTGACTTAATGTCAGTTTCTCTACAGAAAGTTGTCCCAATTTTTGTAAAATTCAGAATCTCAGCAGGGGGCGAACCTTGAGAAAGTCCTCTACCGGATTATTTTCTTATTTGTGATTAATTTTGTTGTTTAACCTTGTTTATTGTGATTTTTTTTTCATTTTGTTAGTTATTCGTTGTTTTTTCTTATCTGGAAGTATTCTTTGAAAAATGGTCCCCGAATTCTGTTTGGGATAATTCGGTTCATAGAGAGACAATCACTTGACTTAATGTCAGTTTCTGTACAGAAAGTTGTCCCAATTTTTGTAAAATTCAGAATCCCAGCAGGGGGCGAACCTTGAGAAAGTCCTCTACCGGATTATCTTCTTATTTGTGATTAATTTTGTTGTTTAACCTTGTTTATTGTGATTTTTTTCATTTTGTTAGTTATTCGTTGTTTTTTCTTATATGGAAGTATTCGAGGGAGTAGACCACCGATTTCAGGAAAACTTCTATAAAATATTCCCCTGTCACTTCTGTCACCAAAAACTACTTACCTACATTGAGAAAGAGCACTTCCGATTTTTTAAATCTTTTATTTATTCCTTTGCTTTAACTTTTAAAGGTATTGCATTACTTTTATTGGAATTTTAATGCGTGGTTTCCATTTTAATTCTTTGTTTGGCGAATCATGCCCAGCCCTAGTTATTAATCCTTTATAAGGCCGTGGTGGTAAAATAAAATAACTTTGGTATTGAGATTAAGATAAGAAAATAAATTTATTTACTTTATTGGATGACATTTTTTACTAAGTAATTTTATTAATTAATAATTAATCACCAAGTCAAGACACTTCATTACGATTTGAAAATACAGGTTTTTGTTTCATAGAAAAATTTGACGAGAACTTATGCCAACTTTAAAAAATGCATTTAAAAATTGATGAATTTCGCCTTGAAAAGAAATGGTTAAGTTGAGAAACCACATCTTAATTCATTCCAAATAAATTTCGCAATAAGTTTAATTTGATGGAAAAGGACAACTTTAAACAAATGAATCATTAATTTGAATCGTAGATATTTTAAATGCATGAAACTCTGTGGTGTAGTCGCAAAATAAGCAGTGCCTGCACGCTCTAAAAGCAGGGCCGAACCCGGGTGATAAAAGTCGTGCTGTTTTAAGAACATCTTCACAATTTTTTCTTATTTATATCTCGTAACCAAAAGCAACGCCAGAACGGCGTTCCGGCTCCTGTACATCCCTTATAAAAATGCTTTTAAGAACAATAAAATTATAGATTTAGGAAACTGATTCTTCATTTCTATGGAGGATTCAAGGCGCACACACAGTAGCAGAGAAACAGTTGTGCAGTCACACAATAAGCAGTGACGGAAGGCTCTAACATGGGTGGTGAAAATCGCACTGTTTTAAGCAGGGATTTACAATTTTTCTTATTTACTTCTCTTTAACAAGTAATATAAAAAAAATTTAAAGTCAATTTCTACTTAGGTGATTCTAGATATGATGAAAAACGTACTGCGCATGCGCAAAGATATGGCTGAAATATGGGGGTGCTTCGATGATCCCATGGGCCGTCCATATACCCAAGAACCAAGTCTGAAATGTTAATAGTTTTCGAGATATAATGAAAAAATGCGTCATGCAAAATATGAAATGACAGACAAGAAAGCGAATTAATATTGCACTGTCATCTAGTTCTGAGCTATGTTTGCAGTTTCAAGTCTCCAGCTCATCGGGAAGTTAGTTTAAAATCGATTGCAAAATTTGAACAAGATATATATAGGGAGAGTGTGAACTAATAGTAGGAATTGAAAAAAAGAAGCAGTGCTAGAATAGCGTTCCTGCTCCACTACATCTCTATAAATAAATTTGTTTTTATTTTAAATTCTATTGAATTAATGTTTTTTAATTCTCTTAGAAAGATTTTTTTTTCTCTCAGATGTTCCAGAAACTCTCCCAAAAATGGTCTTTGAAATAAGTTAGCATTTTTTTCTAGTTACTTTGCGCACTCTTGAATTTAATGTGGTTAGATTCAATTTTCACATCCAACCTTCAACATTTTGAACTTTGAATTGGATAGTAAATTCGTATCAAGCACATTCAGAGATCACAAGTGATTAACCACTTAACTGAATAGTTTTCTTTGCTATCTAATAAGATGACCCCTCCTGTTTTGGAAAGGGGCTGTCGTTTTCATTCATCTAAGAAGGCATAGGATACTTAAGATGTTTATGGATCCTACATATTTTTTGTGTCAAATTATAAAGCTAATTAATGATTCAATTTTAGTTTATAAGACTAAATTTTCGATAATTCGATGCACGAGTATTCTCGGGCTGTTAAGTTAAGCGGTTAATTTGTTTCAGTTTTTCTCGATTCCCATTTTTACTCTCTCAAATTAAGCTTTCCGCTAAACAGCAAATTCTGCGTAAATCGATTCTTTTTTGCGCCCGTTGCGAGATGCATCTCATCAAACTATTTTCCCAGACGTTTGCTATCATAATTATGAAAGTAGATTTCGGCTGTTCCTATCAAACTCTTCTCAAGAGCGCCACACCCAGCGCCGCTCCGTCCAAACGTGTGACTCTATCATTAGGACATGACGCGCAGCATGGGCAATTAGAGTTTATGTCAACTCTGGAAGAAGTGAATCCCTGCCTTCTTAATCACCCCGCTGCCTGGAGAATTAGCGGAGGGCAGTTTGAATTCGAAATACTCGCACTTCAGAAGAAACCGCCGCTTCCAGGGTATATATTTCATTGTTTTACCTCGCGGCCGGTTCGCAATCTACTGCGAAATGGATCATTAGTCACAGCCAAAGTAGCTGCTGAGTCCTCAATTACTGCCTCCGCATCTGGCGATAGCTCTTTCGGGAAAGTGGTGCGTTCCTTTGTAAGTCACAAAATGGCGCGTCTGAGGAAGACTCGGGGCCATTCGAACCACCTGCCTGGGTGAAGATTCTGACGCTTAGGGTGGCAGCTTTCCCCACCTTATGATAAATCAAAAAAAGGAACACGCAAATAAAAAGATGGAAGGGGAAAGGGGGGCAGATCTCGGAATCGTTTGGGGAAGAAACGATGGTAAAATAAATTGTTTGTATTAGATGAAGATATGTATGCTGTTGGAGCAGGCAAGAAAAAATGCCACTAATGTTATTCTATTGTGGAGTTACGTCATTAATAACGATCATTAGAACGATTTCGAGCGTGAAACAAACGATCATTCCGTTCGCACGAGAGTGTGATTTGGAATGGAAATATGAGCGGTGTCGGCGAGGGGGGGGTGCTTGTAGCTTTAACGTCCGTTCGACGAGGAAATCGATTTTGGTCAAAACGTGCATTTGTTACCATTAAGCAGGCGCTGATCGACCTCAAAACTACGAGTGATGAACGATTTTATACTGCAGACACCAAATTACCTGAATATTCATAACTGTAATATTTCACGGGCGAAATCACTGTTTTCGAGAACAGTGCAAACAAATGGATTAAGCAAATATTCGGTTGTTGCATTTCGAGTTTGATGATTTGCGTCTAGAATTTATGACTGGAAATTAAGTAGGAGAGAAATGTGCCTTTTTTTTATCTCGTTAGTTTTTGCAATTTTCTCAACATCAGTTTCCTGAAATTTTACTTTCTTACTTTCTCGCATACAAACGAAGTACAGTGGAGTCTCCTTACAACGAAGTCTCCCTACAGCGAATTTCTCCCTATAACGAAATTTTTAATCGGAATGTTAAATAACATTCAAAATATTCTCCATATAACGAAGTGGTTGTCTCCCTATAACGATTTTTTTCAGACTTTTTATCTTTTCGATTTTTGTCATTTTTGAAGAAAGTTGCTAATTTCTTCGCAAAAAAATCGCTCACGCGTGCCTGTTTCTGGAACCACTCGCATTGTTCATTCCAGCGATAACACATAACAATAGAATGCTATGTGAAGGGTAATGCTGATGTGGGGACCTGGGTTTCTACAGAGGTAGCAACATTTCTACGGGTCAAGATTCCAAGAATCGGGGTGGAAACAGCAAATGGATGTGACAATACGCATTTTATGTTTATCCGTACTAGTACATATTATTCTCTAAATTGTTGAATTGTCTTCACTTTTGAGCATTTTGTTTATACAATAAAAATTAGTATAATTTTAACAAATTTATAATGAATATTACTTCATTTTTAATTGAAAGTCATAATTAAATATTTTTGAACTTATCGCACATACTGAAAGGTTTGTAACATATACTTAAATTACTGCAAAAATCTCTCATCTCCGTATAACGAAATTTTATCTATAGCGAATCTTTCAACTGGAACCAAGCGATTTCGTTAGTTATAGGGAGATTCCACTGTATACAGAAAATGTGGTAATCGTCACGTTTTAGGCTCCCCTTAGTGCGAAAATACATTTTTAAAAAATTATTCCTGTGTGTTTGTGAACACGATAACGCAAAGAGCAAGATGGACAAAATTTAGTATGTGGTCTCTGCAACAAAACTGCAGATCTGCATGACATTCTGAGTCAAATCCATCAAAGGGTAGACCGTTTGTCTGTCTATCCGAGTGCAGGTCAACATGATGACAGAGCAACACAACAAGCTGGGTCGATAAAATTTGACTGTGGTCTCTGCATCAGAGTTGTAGATCAGCATATTTTGGACAGAGTTCGATAAAGGGTAGACTGTCAGCCTATCGGAATGCATCTGAACGCGAAAACTCAAAAGCAAAACGAGCGAGACAGATGATTGCAAGCGGTATTTACATTAAATCTGTAACTTTTTACGAAATTTAGGAATGTATCTGATTTGATTTCATTGGGGGGGGGGATTTTCAACAAAAGGCTATTAACCCCTATTCATTCCAAAGTTCTTTTCAATCCGTAATAAAAAAATGAATGAAAATTGCCATCAAAAGACGGGCTAAAATTATTGCCTATCTGATTCGGTCAAGAGAAAAAAAAAATGCCACCCTCCTAGGAAGGCCTCCATATTCTTTTTTCAGGAATGTATCTGTTATGGACGAGTTCTCTGTTTTGTTTATTTACATTAAAATGTCTTAACTACGTAATTCCGGTGTAATGCTAAGTAAATAGAATATTTAAAGCGGAAGTCCAAAAGTAATACAAATAAAGTCAAGGTTTTTAATGTAAATAAACAAAACAGAAAACTGTTCCATAGAGAAGGCTACTTGTCTACCTCAATTTTTTTTAAATAGAAGCATTGGAGAAAGCCGAAGGGAGAACAATCCCGATTCTTTCGTTTTGCTAAATTTGATTTCGAAGAATTATCTCCGCTTGTCTGCGCTGGGAGGAACTTTAATATTGCGAAATTTGCCTCTATAAACCTTACAGGGGATTCTGAAATCGCCGTTTTGAAAAGGCTCCGAGCATTGTTCTGGAAATGTTGCGCCAAGCAAGAATTGGCTTTGGTAATAGAAAAACACTCTGACAACATGTGACACAGAGTGATTGTTATATAATCATTCTGATTTCTTTTATATAATCTTTCAAAATAAAGAGCTCAGCGGTCGCCTGGAAAAGCACTGCTTGAGAAATATATCTGACGAGGAAAGGTAGGAAACAGCCGAGTTTGGGTGAGAATATGTGTTAGTCCTGGAAGTTTTTAAGCAAAATTTAAATACCGTTGGCGGTAGTCGAACATTTTGTGTGTGTGTGTGTGTACATGTACTGTATGTGTGTGTGTACGTGTTGTTTGTGTGTTTGTACGTGTACGTGTGTGTATGTATGTGTGTGTACGTGTACGTGTGTGTGTACGTGTACGTTTGCGTGTGTGTGTATATAAAAAAGTCAAAACTGGAAACATGATAAAATGGTTCTTGCCCCCGTTTGCTTTTATAGTGATACTTTTCTAGTGCGAGATTCCCATTGTGACGAATTATCTAACAATACTTTTTAAAGATCAACTGTTTTCAATTAAATGCTCTATGAATAGAAAATACCCTCAAATAATAAACAGATCCTATTGCGGAGTAGAGACTATATTGATTAAAGAAATGAGCAAGATCAAGCGTAAGATTATCAAACAGAAAAGACATTGCGGGAAACCTCCAGAACCTTGGAAAAACCATGTTCAAAGTATCAAAAAACAATTTAAGTTTTGAATACAGGATTAATTAAGAGGTCTTGCAGTGGCGGCGAGTCGGGGGCGAAGGGGAGCAATCGCCCCCCCCCCCACTTTTTGCCGGAAAAATAAAATATTTATTTTATTTTAGCTGCCTAAAACTAGGAATTATATATAAAAAAACAAGTAGTACAGGGAAAAGCTAACCAATTTTGTAACTAAATTTTAAAATCTTCTTGTCTACTCCCTATATTCCCGGTTCTTTCAGAGGTGTATAAATTTTTTGCTCCTCACTTTTTCAACTCCATCGCCGCCACTGAGGTGAAACCACACATTGAGCATTTTTTTACTGCGCATGGGCGAAACATAGCATTAGAAATATTATTTACAATTCAAAACAGAAGTTTCTAAATATTTACAGAATGAATCAACACTCCAGATCAGACATCGATGTCGCATTGCTTCGTTAATTTCTTTCGGAGTCAATGGAGTGAAAGCGTGACGTCGCAGTCACGTAACTGTTGGTGTAACATTTAATTACGCTCTCTGCTGTGATGCCACGTCCTTTTTCCTCCAGCAAGATGAGCAATGGATTTCAAAACTGAATTGGCGCTGAGCACTTGACGGGAAGGACGTGACTCCATTCCAAAATTTTTCTGAGATTGTTCAAAACTCCAGCGCCTTCTTAACCGGCCGCAAGCAAAATAATTGAAACAGCGAACGAAAACTTGTTTTTTTTCATCTCTCCTTTCTCTTCTGGTTCTGACAAAGAAGTTGAAGCAGCATTTCTTTCGTACCGTCAATTTTTATTTTCGATGGCATGTTTTGGCGAAATAAATTCTCCGGGCAGTGATAAACCGTCCCGAAGCCCTTCATTCCACTCGGTGGGTATTAGGGTTTTAGCAGCACTGCAAACATTGGATTAACCGACGATATATTGTTCGCCTAGGGTAGTAAAAAAACGAGCGAGCAAACCAGGGAGAATTATTTACTTCCCGATTTTAACAACTTTCGTGATCCTCCGCCCTACGAGAAGCGCCGTAAATCAGAAAGTGGTGTCGTAAAATACCGGTGGTAAGGAAATCGCTCGCCCTATTAGCAGCCGAAAATCCGGAACCTGCGACAGGTTGAAACTCTACTAATGAACTGCGTCCAGGGCTGTAACACGCAACAAGTTGTTGCGGTTGCGGCTAACAAGGCATAAACAAGGATTAAACGAGGGAAAACATTTAGCTGCATTTTATTCCTCCCGCGTCGCTGCTTCCCTCCATTTCAGATTCTTCCCTGCCGAGGGAAAAAAACTCTGAAAATAAAAAATCTGAAGACGATGAAGTCACTTGCATTGAAAGCAGTGGCGAATCCATGGGAGGGGCTATCGGGCTGCAGCCCCCCCCCCGAGCTAAACCAAAATTCTTGATTTAATTTAAAATCGCTACAACTGTTTGATCTTAATTTTCATTTTAAAAAATAGTAATAAAATCGTGACAACATTGCTTTCTGACTTGACAGGCTCGAAAATTTTCCTACTTTTCTAGTCATTCCACTTGCACTCGTAGCGTTGGCGCGGTCGAAAACATTTTTTGGCCAGCTATTCCATTGTATTTTTTATTAAATTATCGAAAGTATTGTAGTGTTCTTTATGATTCTTATTGTCGGGAGAGGAAAGCCTGTAAAGTTAATTGTTTTGGTTTATATAAGCCATGAGGTTTGACATTCGTCACTAC
>BGPR01027260.1:6713-20882 GCA_013235015.1 Araneus ventricosus
GTAGTGACGAATGTCAAACCTCATGGCTTATATAAACCAAAACAATTAACTTTACAGGCTTTCCTCTCCCGACAATAAGAATCATAAAGAACACTACAATACTTTCGATAATTTAATAAAAAATACAATGGAATAGCTGGCCAAAAAATGTTTTCGACCGCGTCAACGCTACGAGTGCAAGTGGAATGACTAGAAAAGTAGGAAAATTTTCGAGCCTGTCAAGTCAGAAAGCAATGTTGTCACGATTTTATTACTATTTTTTAAAATGAAAATTAAGATCAAACAGTTGTAGCGATTTTAAATTAAATCAAGAATTTTGGTTTAGCTCGGGGGGGGGGCTGCAGCCCGATAGCCCCTCCCATGGATTCGCCACTGCTTTCAATGCAAGTGACTTCATCGTCTTCAGATTTTTTATTTTCAGAGTTTTTTTCCCTCGGCAGGGAAGAATCTGAAATGGAGGGAAGCAGCGACGCGGGAGGAATAAAATGCAGCTAAATGTTTTCCCTCGTTTAATCCTTGTTTATGCCTTGTTAGCCGCAACCGCAACAACTTGTTGCGTGTTACAGCCCTGGACGCAGTTCATTAGTAGAGTTTCAACCTGTCGCAGGTTCCGGATTTTCGGCTGCTAATAGGGCGAGCGATTTCCTTACCACCGGTATTTTACGACACCACTTTCTGATTTACGGCGCTTCTCGTAGGGCGGAGGATCACGAAAGTTGTTAAAATCGGGAAGTAAATAATTCTCCCTGGTTTGCTCGCTCGTTTTTTTACTACCCTAGGCGAACAATATATCGTCGGTTAATCCAATGTTTGCAGTGCTGCTAAAACCCTAATACCCACCGAGTGGAATGAAGGGCTTCGGGACGGTTTATCACTGCCCGGAGAATTTATTTCGCCAAAACATGCCATCGAAAATAAAAATTGACGGTACGAAAGAAATGCTGCTTCAACTTCTTTGTCAGAACCAGAAGAGAAAGGAGAGATGAAAAAAAACAAGTTTTCGTTCGCTGTTTCAATTATTTTGCTTGCGGCCGGTTAAGAAGGCGCTGGAGTTTTGAACAATCTCAGAAAAATTTTGGAATGGAGTCACGTCCTTCCCGTCAAGTGCTCAGCGCCAATTCAGTTTTGAAATCCATTGCTCATCTTGCTGGAGGAAAAAGGACGTGGCATCACAGCAGAGAGCGTAATTAAATGTTACACCAACAGTTACGTGACTGCGACGTCACGCTTTCACTCCATTGACTCCGAAAGAAATTAACGAAGCAATGCGACATCGATGTCTGATCTGGAGTGTTGATTCATTCTGTAAATATTTAGAAACTTCTGTTTTGAATTGTAAATAATATTTCTAATGCTATGTTTCGCCCATGCGCAGTAAAAAAATGCTCAATGTGTGGTTTCACCTCAGTGGCGGCGATGGAGTTGAAAAAGTGAGGAGCAAAAAATTTATACACCTCTGAAAGAACCGGGAATATAGGGAGTAGACAAGAAGATTTTAAAATTTAGTTACAAAATTGGTTAGCTTTTCCCTGTACTACTTGTTTTTTTATATATAATTCCTAGTTTTAGGCAGCTAAAATAAAATAAATATTTTATTTTTCCGGCAAAAAGTGGGGGGGGGGGCGATTGCTCCCCTTCGCCCCCGACTCGCCGCCACTGCAAGACCTCTTAATTAATCCTGTATTCAAAACTTAAATTGTTTTTTGATACTTTGAACATGGTTTTTCCAAGGTTCTGGAGGTTTCCCGCAATGTCTTTTCTGTTTGATAATCTTACGCTTGATCTTGCTCATTTCTTTAATCAATATAGTCTCTACTCCGCAATAGGATCTGTTTATTATTTGAGGGTATTTTCTATTCATAGAGCATTTAATTGAAAACAGTTGATCTTTAAAAAGTATTGTTAGATAATTCGTCACAATGGGAATCTCGCACTAGAAAAGTATCACTATAAAAGCAAACGGGGGCAAGAACCATTTTATCATGTTTCCAGTTTTGACTTTTTTATATACACACACACGCAAACGTACACGTACACACACACGTACACGTACACACACATACATACACACACGTACACGTACAAACACACAAACAACACGTACACACACACATACAGTACATGTACACACACACACACACAAAATGTTCGACTACCGCCAACGGTATTTAAATTTTGCTTAAAAACTTCCAGGACTAACACATATTCTCACCCAAACTCGGCTGTTTCCTACCTTTCCTCGTCAGATATATTTCTCAAGCAGTGCTTTTCCAGGCGACCGCTGAGCTCTTTATTTTGAAAGATTATATAAAAGAAATCAGAATGATTATATAACAATCACTCTGTGTCACATGTTGTCAGAGTGTTTTTCTATTACCAAAGCCAATTCTTGCTTGGCGCAACATTTCCAGAACAATGCTCGGAGCCTTTTCAAAACGGCGATTTCAGAATCCCCTGTAAGGTTTATAGAGGCAAATTTCGCAATATTAAAGTTCCTCCCAGCGCAGACAAGCGGAGATAATTCTTCGAAATCAAATTTAGCAAAACGAAAGAATCGGGATTGTTCTCCCTTCGGCTTTCTCCAATGCTTCTATTTAAAAAAAATTGAGGTAGACAAGTAGCCTTCTCTATGGAACAGTTTTCTGTTTTGTTTATTTACATTAAAAACCTTGACTTTATTTGTATTACTTTTGGACTTCCGCTTTAAATATTCTATTTACTTAGCATTACACCGGAATTACGTAGTTAAGACATTTTAATGTAAATAAACAAAACAGAGAACTCGTCCATAACAGATACATTCCTGAAAAAAGAATATGGAGGCCTTCCTAGGAGGGTGGCATTTTTTTTTTCTCTTGACCGAATCAGATAGGCAATAATTTTAGCCCGTCTTTTGATGGCAATTTTCATTCATTTTTTTATTACGGATTGAAAAGAACTTTGGAATGAATAGGGGTTAATAGCCTTTTGTTGAAAATCCCCCCCCCCAATGAAATCAAATCAGATACATTCCTAAATTTCGTAAAAAGTTACAGATTTAATGTAAATACCGCTTGCAATCATCTGTCTCGCTCGTTTTGCTTTTGAGTTTTCGCGTTCAGATGCATTCCGATAGGCTGACAGTCTACCCTTTATCGAACTCTGTCCAAAATATGCTGATCTACAACTCTGATGCAGAGACCACAGTCAAATTTTATCGACCCAGCTTGTTGTGTTGCTCTGTCATCATGTTGACCTGCACTCGGATAGACAGACAAACGGTCTACCCTTTGATGGATTTGACTCAGAATGTCATGCAGATCTGCAGTTTTGTTGCAGAGACCACATACTAAATTTTGTCCATCTTGCTCTTTGCGTTATCGTGTTCACAAACACACAGGAATAATTTTTTAAAAATGTATTTTCGCACTAAGGGGAGCCTAAAACGTGACGATTACCACATTTTCTGTATACAGTGGAATCTCCCTATAACTAACGAAATCGCTTGGTTCCAGTTGAAAGATTCGCTATAGATAAAATTTCGTTATACGGAGATGAGAGATTTTTGCAGTAATTTAAGTATATGTTACAAACCTTTCAGTATGTGCGATAAGTTCAAAAATATTTAATTATGACTTTCAATTAAAAATGAAGTAATATTCATTATAAATTTGTTAAAATTATACTAATTTTTATTGTATAAACAAAATGCTCAAAAGTGAAGACAATTCAACAATTTAGAGAATAATATGTACTAGTACGGATAAACATAAAATGCGTATTGTCACATCCATTTGCTGTTTCCACCCCGATTCTTGGAATCTTGACCCGTAGAAATGTTGCTACCTCTGTAGAAACCCAGGTCCCCACATCAGCATTACCCTTCACATAGCATTCTATTGTTATGTGTTATCGCTGGAATGAACAATGCGAGTGGTTCCAGAAACAGGCACGCGTGAGCGATTTTTTTGCGAAGAAATTAGCAACTTTCTTCAAAAATGACAAAAATCGAAAAGATAAAAAGTCTGAAAAAAATCGTTATAGGGAGACAACCACTTCGTTATATGGAGAATATTTTGAATGTTATTTAACATTCCGATTAAAAATTTCGTTATAGGGAGAAATTCGCTGTAGGGAGACTTCGTTGTAAGGAGACTCCACTGTACTTCGTTTGTATGCGAGAAAGTAAGAAAGTAAAATTTCAGGAAACTGATGTTGAGAAAATTGCAAAAACTAACGAGATAAAAAAAAGGCACATTTCTCTCCTACTTAATTTCCAGTCATAAATTCTAGACGCAAATCATCAAACTCGAAATGCAACAACCGAATATTTGCTTAATCCATTTGTTTGCACTGTTCTCGAAAACAGTGATTTCGCCCGTGAAATATTACAGTTATGAATATTCAGGTAATTTGGTGTCTGCAGTATAAAATCGTTCATCACTCGTAGTTTTGAGGTCGATCAGCGCCTGCTTAATGGTAACAAATGCACGTTTTGACCAAAATCGATTTCCTCGTCGAACGGACGTTAAAGCTACAAGCACCCCCCCCTCGCCGACACCGCTCATATTTCCATTCCAAATCACACTCTCGTGCGAACGGAATGATCGTTTGTTTCACGCTCGAAATCGTTCTAATGATCGTTATTAATGACGTAACTCCACAATAGAATAACATTAGTGGCATTTTTTCTTGCCTGCTCCAACAGCATACATATCTTCATCTAATACAAACAATTTATTTTACCATCGTTTCTTCCCCAAACGATTCCGAGATCTGCCCCCCTTTCCCCTTCCATCTTTTTATTTGCGTGTTCCTTTTTTTGATTTATCATAAGGTGGGGAAAGCTGCCACCCTAAGCGTCAGAATCTTCACCCAGGCAGGTGGTTCGAATGGCCCCGAGTCTTCCTCAGACGCGCCATTTTGTGACTTACAAAGGAACGCACCACTTTCCCGAAAGAGCTATCGCCAGATGCGGAGGCAGTAATTGAGGACTCAGCAGCTACTTTGGCTGTGACTAATGATCCATTTCGCAGTAGATTGCGAACCGGCCGCGAGGTAAAACAATGAAATATATACCCTGGAAGCGGCGGTTTCTTCTGAAGTGCGAGTATTTCGAATTCAAACTGCCCTCCGCTAATTCTCCAGGCAGCGGGGTGATTAAGAAGGCAGGGATTCACTTCTTCCAGAGTTGACATAAACTCTAATTGCCCATGCTGCGCGTCATGTCCTAATGATAGAGTCACACGTTTGGACGGAGCGGCGCTGGGTGTGGCGCTCTTGAGAAGAGTTTGATAGGAACAGCCGAAATCTACTTTCATAATTATGATAGCAAACGTCTGGGAAAATAGTTTGATGAGATGCATCTCGCAACGGGCGCAAAAAAGAATCGATTTACGCAGAATTTGCTGTTTAGCGGAAAGCTTAATTTGAGAGAGTAAAAATGGGAATCGAGAAAAACTGAAACAAATTAACCGCTTAACTTAACAGCCCGAGAATACTCGTGCATCGAATTATCGAAAATTTAGTCTTATAAACTAAAATTGAATCATTAATTAGCTTTATAATTTGACACAAAAAATATGTAGGATCCATAAACATCTTAAGTATCCTATGCCTTCTTAGATGAATGAAAACGACAGCCCCTTTCCAAAACAGGAGGGGTCATCTTATTAGATAGCAAAGAAAACTATTCAGTTAAGTGGTTAATCACTTGTGATCTCTGAATGTGCTTGATACGAATTTACTATCCAATTCAAAGTTCAAAATGTTGAAGGTTGGATGTGAAAATTGAATCTAACCACATTAAATTCAAGAGTGCGCAAAGTAACTAGAAAAAAATGCTAACTTATTTCAAAGACCATTTTTGGGAGAGTTTCTGGAACATCTGAGAGAAAAAAAAATCTTTCTAAGAGAATTAAAAAACATTAATTCAATAGAATTTAAAATAAAAACAAATTTATTTATAGAGATGTAGTGGAGCAGGAACGCTATTCTAGCACTGCTTCTTTTTTTCAATTCCTACTATTAGTTCACACTCTCCCTATATATATCTTGTTCAAATTTTGCAATCGATTTTAAACTAACTTCCCGATGAGCTGGAGACTTGAAACTGCAAACATAGCTCAGAACTAGATGACAGTGCAATATTAATTCGCTTTCTTGTCTGTCATTTCATATTTTGCATGACGCATTTTTTCATTATATCTCGAAAACTATTAACATTTCAGACTTGGTTCTTGGGTATATGGACGGCCCATGGGATCATCGAAGCACCCCCATATTTCAGCCATATCTTTGCGCATGCGCAGTACGTTTTTCATCATATCTAGAATCACCTAAGTAGAAATTGACTTTAAATTTTTTTTATATTACTTGTTAAAGAGAAGTAAATAAGAAAAATTGTAAATCCCTGCTTAAAACAGTGCGATTTTCACCACCCATGTTAGAGCCTTCCGTCACTGCTTATTGTGTGACTGCACAACTGTTTCTCTGCTACTGTGTGTGCGCCTTGAATCCTCCATAGAAATGAAGAATCAGTTTCCTAAATCTATAATTTTATTGTTCTTAAAAGCATTTTTATAAGGGATGTACAGGAGCCGGAACGCCGTTCTGGCGTTGCTTTTGGTTACGAGATATAAATAAGAAAAAATTGTGAAGATGTTCTTAAAACAGCACGACTTTTATCACCCGGGTTCGGCCCTGCTTTTAGAGCGTGCAGGCACTGCTTATTTTGCGACTACACCACAGAGTTTCATGCATTTAAAATATCTACGATTCAAATTAATGATTCATTTGTTTAAAGTTGTCCTTTTCCATCAAATTAAACTTATTGCGAAATTTATTTGGAATGAATTAAGATGTGGTTTCTCAACTTAACCATTTCTTTTCAAGGCGAAATTCATCAATTTTTAAATGCATTTTTTAAAGTTGGCATAAGTTCTCGTCAAATTTTTCTATGAAACAAAAACCTGTATTTTCAAATCGTAATGAAGTGTCTTGACTTGGTGATTAATTATTAATTAATAAAATTACTTAGTAAAAAATGTCATCCAATAAAGTAAATAAATTTATTTTCTTATCTTAATCTCAATACCAAAGTTATTTTATTTTACCACCACGGCCTTATAAAGGATTAATAACTAGGGCTGGGCATGATTCGCCAAACAAAGAATTAAAATGGAAACCACGCATTAAAATTCCAATAAAAGTAATGCAATACCTTTAAAAGTTAAAGCAAAGGAATAAATAAAAGATTTAAAAAATCGGAAGTGCTCTTTCTCAATGTAGGTAAGTAGTTTTTGGTGACAGAAGTGACAGGGGAATATTTTATAGAAGTTTTCCTGAAATCGGTGGTCTACTCCCTCGAATACTTCCATATAAAAAAAAACAACGAATAACTAACAAAATGAAAAAAATCACAATAAACAAGGTTAAACAACAAAATTAATCACAAATAAGAAGATAATCCGGTAGAGGACTTTCTCAAGGTTCGCCCCCTGCTGGGATTCTGAATTTTACAAAAATTGGGACAACTTTCTGTAGAGAAACTGACATTAAGTCAAGTGATTGTCTCTCTATGAACCGAATTATCCCAAAGAGAATTCGGGGACCATTTTTCAAAGAATACTTCCAGATAAGAAAAAACAACGAATAACTAACAAAATGAAAAAAAAATCACAATAAACAAGGTTAAACAACAAAATTAATCACAAATAAGAAAATAATCCGGTAGAGGACTTTCTCAAGGTTCGCCCCCTGCTGAGATTCTGAATTTTACAAAAATTGGGACAACTTTCTGTAGAGAAACTGACATTAAGTCAAGTGATTGTCTCTCTATGAACTGAATTATCCCAAAGAGAATTCGGGGACCATTTTTCGAAGAATACTTCCATATAAGAAAAAAAACAACGAATAACTAACAAAATGAAAAAAAATCAAATAGACAAGATTAAAACAACAAAATTAATCACAAATAAGAAAATATTCCGGTAGAGGACTTTCTCAAGGTTCGCCCCCTGCTGGGATTCTGAATTTTACAAAAATTGGGACAACTTTCTGTAGAGAAACTGACATTAAGTCAAGTGACTATCTCTCTATGAACCGAATTTTCCCAAACAGAATTCGGGGACCATTTTTCGAAATTTGTGTGTTAGGGCTGACGTCGTGGTTACTCCTTATTTTTCCGGGGCAGAAAGTAAGTTTTTTTTTTTTTTTTTGTCTTTTCTTTTTTCTGCTTGTTGTTCAAAAGGCTTAATTTGCAGTATCTGAAAATAGTTTTTTCCTTTTCCTTTGATTTGGGATAATTCGGTTCACAGAGAGATAATCACTTGACTTAATGTCAGTTTCTCTACAGAAAATTGCCCCAATTTTTGTAAAATTCAGAATCACAGCAGGGGGCGAACCTTGAGAAAGTACCCTGCAGGATTATTTTCTTATTTGTGATTAAATTTGTTGTTTTAATCTTGTCTATTGTGATTTTTTTTTTATTTTGTTAGTTATTCGTTGTTTTTTTTCTTATATGGAAGTATTCGAGAGAGTAGACCTCCGATTTCAGGAAAACTTCTATAAAATATTACCCGGTTGTTTTCAGAAGACGCACTCTCTTCCGTCACCAAAAACTACTTACCTACATTGAGAAGGAGCACTTCCGATTTTTTAAATTTTTTATTTATTCCTTTGTTTTAACTGTTAAAGGTATTGCATTACTTTTCGCTTTATTGGAATTTTAATGCAAGGTTCCCATTTTAATTCCTTGTCTGGCGAAGCATGGCCAGCCCTAGTTCTTACCCTTTATAAGGCCATTTTTTTCTAGTAGTGGTAAAATAAAATAACTTAGGTATTGAGATTAAGTTAAGAAAATAAATTCATTTACTTTATTGGATGACATTTTTTGTTAATTAATTTTATTAATTAATAATTAATTATTCTATTATTATAATAATTAATTATTCTGTTATTATAATAATTAATTATTCTATTATTAATAAATAATTAATTATTCTATAATTAGTCTGTTGTGTGTTTTTTCATTTGGTTATTTATTCTTTGCTTTTTCGTCATTGTACTCTTGGAAGCTGCTCCTTAAGCTCGCGCCAGATGCTTTGTGGTTATGTTTTTTGAGGTTCTATTTCCTTTTTTCAATAACTGTTTTTATAATTCCTGTTTGTATTGCCTATCCATATAAGAAAGTCGCTTGTAAGGTGTGGTAAAAAATGATTGCACATTTTCAACCACTTGACGTTTTCGAGTGACATCAATAAAAATCCTCTAAAAGTATTCAAAATCACCTCTCCGGCTGGGTGTTTCTTATTGTTTTTTAAAATTCGCAATAGCTTTTGATTTGTTAGTTAGTTATTTATTTGATTTGTTTGTTTATTTGATTTTAATAGTTTCTTTATTTCGTAATTTTGATGTTTTCCGTAGGAAACTTCAAAACATAATCAAGGAAAACTACTTTTTAAGCCATCTTAAAATTCGAAAAGTTCTTTATTCAATGATTCCAGTTTTATTATCATGTTGTTTTCACCTGATTTTCACTCCAGTGTGAAAATTTATAATATTTATCTTATAACTAGGTTTTTTTTTTTATTTCGGATTGAAAAGAACTTTGAAATGAATAGGGGATAATAGCCTCTGTAGCTGAAAATCCCATAAAACCCCTTCAATCAATCAATCTTATAACTATTGTGATAAAAAAATTTCTTAAGTATATTTAAATTTTAGGTTTGCAGACAAATACTCCATTTTGCAAAAATTTTACTAGAACGATTTCTACAACCAGCGTAGGCCTTTTTAAAAAAATTTTTTGCAAAATAAATTAAAATTCTAAGCAATTTAAGAAATTTTTCATCTCAGTCAACTAAGAATGAATTTTTAAAAAAACTGACAAATGACGCCATTTTTATTCATCTGTTTTAGTTAAAAAGAACAGACGATTTCTTAAAAATCGAGTTCGTCTTTTTAAAATTGTCTCTGCTTTGTTTAAACAAAGTGTAGGGTTAAAAAAGTATCCTTCATCAGAAAGTGTTGAAAAAGCAAAATGGCTGAGATGAAGGAGGAGTGGATTCTTTTTTGATTAATGAACTTTCGCGTTTTAGTAGCAAGATGAATAAATAATTAGGATAAGTAGCAGGCTGAAGAGGGTGAAAAAATTGCTGTGTTAGAAGAAATGACTTCTGCCATTAGATGCCAGAGCTTTTATTTATTTTCCTATTCTGCCTACGAGTTCAGAGAATCTGAAACAGCACAGTAGCTTTGTCGCGTAGTTTCTATTTTTTTTTTTAAGTAAACAATTTTTAAACCGTAGAGGATTATTATTATTTAAATTTTTTTCAACCTAAATATATTACTGCATGGAATAAAAAATTTCGTATATACTTTCGATGACTAAAATAAAATGTTTTATTTTCAGGCAAAATTTTTCGATCTTATATTTTACTTATCAAAAAACGGTTCTAAGTTATATGTATTTTAAACCAAGATATTGTTAATTTACGAAAAACCTAAGATTTTTTTCTTAACACAATATTAGAAGAAAATACAGTACAATATTATAAACTAATACAGATTCACAATGTATAGGAAAGTGAAGTTATTTTTTCTGTTATTATGTAATTCAATCATTGGAACATTTTTAATCCGAATTTGTTGGTAATTCGAATTTATTAGTCATTATTCATTAGTTCCTTGGAATTTCCTACTAACATAATGTTAAAATACTGCTTATAATTCAAATTAATTTTTGTTTATTCGAAGTCCAAACTAAAGGTTGTTAAAAAAAAATTAACATTTTTTCGTTAATTAAATACGTCCATAGCTACATTAATCGTAAGTAAATACTTTTTAATACTCTTAATTTATTCTTGTAGAAAGTATTCATTCAAAACAGCAGTAAAAAGAATACTCGCTTTAAAAAAAAAGCTATTTATACATTAGATGTGAAGTGCTGCATGCTGGTCTTTTATTAAAATTACTTATTTATTTTAGCTATTATTTTCTACACATTAAAAATGTTTAATCATTATCACATATTAAGTCTGCATTTTGTATACGTTAGAACCCTGGGAATCCGAACTAATTCGAACTTACCTTTGTTCGGATTCCGGGGAATTCGGATTATCGGGGAAATTCGGTAAAATACTCTTGATATACCAAATGCAGTAGAGTATTGACTCTGGGTGCTCTGTGAAGGCGTACGGAAAAAGCACGCGGCGATTCGCTCGGTACAGAGGCAAACAAGTTGAGGGTGAAAAGAAGATATCTAAGTTTGCTTCTACTCATTAAGGTGCATTCTTAAAGTACTTCTTAATTACTTCTTTTAAGATAGGAGTAGATATTAGCTTTGTTTCTGTTCGTAATTGTTATTTTCCCTGCATTTTTCGTAAAAATTTTTCAAAAAATTTTAAAAAGAAGTTCGGATTATCCAAAATTTCGGATTCCTGGGGTTCGGATTGCCGGGATTCTACTGTATTTATTAATTACACATTTCTAAAACTCGTCAAAACATGACAATTTTCATTCATAACTGATAATTAAAGAACTAATCAAATAATTAAATACACAATTTAAAAAATACGAAATTCGTCTTTGTTTTATGGTAGCAATACTTTAATAACCAAAGGGATTTTTGCGAATTCCTGTCTCTTATTACCATTGTGAATATTTTTTTCTTAACTATATTCGAATTTCAGGTTTGGAGACCTGACCAATGCTTCATTTGACAAGAATATTATCATTCCCCATAATAATGGATTTCCTTAAATATTAAAAATGAATTCTTTATTTATCTTTCTCTTTTTAGTTTAAAAATTGCCATTTTCTCACATCCTGTACTCATTTTTAGGCATAGTTTTCTTTCATTCCAATTTTTGGATATTCGAATTTTTATCGTCAGCTGCGAATTAGCCAAGTTCCGCTGTGTTAGAAAATGTTGCTCTTTTTCTGAAATCGTACGAAATGCGTGCAAATATTTCCTTTAACTCACGTTCAAATATTATTTCTAAATCAAACTGCTAGTTTGAGTCCCACTATTTGCAATTTTCCTTCACTTCGTACGAAACCTTCTATAGGTGTAGTTTTTGCAGTAAGTAGTAGCAAAGACTTGGTTGCAGGGGAATTTGATCAGTTAATACTTAATGCAAAACAATGGTTAAGAAACCTTTGGGAAAAAAAATGAAGTTAACACTGTGAACACTTGGGGATATGGGGTTATCACCCACTAGCAGTACGCGCACGGCGTTGCCCGTGGAATCAGGACTTCAACAAAATGAAAAAAAAAAACGCCCACAATGACACGAAAAAGTTTTGAAAACAAAATTAAACAAAAGATACATATTATTGATTTTCCCGCTTATTTTTTTCGCGATAAACAATATTAAAAAATTGCAACGTGAAAATTATTATTCTGCAAGCAAAGTATGCGAGACGAATAAATACGTTAAGATACTGCCGAAAATAATAATCAAAGTTATTCAGTCGAAGGTCATGACGTATCCTGCGCGTCCGCCAATCAAAATTGCCAGCAACGTTCCGAAGAAATGCCGCGCGAGGAACTCGATCGAGAAAAATAACTCTCAACGGCCCAGAAAAAAATAAATTAAAAAAAAACGGGAAAAGATATTTTAACAGTTCTTATTTTAAATCCGACAGAACCGTTCTAGTTATAAGCTGAAAAAAATTGAAAAGAATAGTGTTATTAGAAAGTCGGATGCAACAAATTTAAAAACAAAATTAACATTTAGATGCTAAAACTGACTATTTTTTAAAAATTTCTCAAAATTCAGTAAATTAAGTTAGAAATTCAAAACTAACTTCATTAGAACGGAAATCGCATGCTCTTTCCGATGGTGTATATATTTTTGTCGTCAACTTATTCGAAACTATTCTATTGAGAAATTAGTGCGAAAAATCAACCAAAACAACACAAAACATTAAATAAAAAATTTTCTAGATTAAATTTTAAAATTTCGGGTGCATTCAGTCACCATACCGTCTACCTGTGTGCCAAATTTCATGGCTGTAAGTGCGATAGATTCGTCTGGACATCACAGACACACACACACACAGACAAACATTGCCTTTTATAAGTATAGATATTTCAAAAACTGTTAAAATGACTCAAAGAGTATGATCCCTTACGGTATTCTTATCCAAAATGTTCTGGAAATCCTTTTATTATTGTCCAGAACTGTAAGCGAATAAAAAGTAAAAGTTCCTGATCCAAAGGCCTTCTAAAAGCGGACCGGGAGAAATGAACATGGGAAGATCCAATGGCAATAACACTCGACTAAAGATGATTTTGAGAATATTGCTGCTGCTTTTCTCAATCCAGTGACACTGTATTTTTTTCTCCCGCTTTTATTTAACTGCCTGCATTAGGCTTTTGTTGGTGAGAGTCTACATTCTGGCAGGTAGATTTCTGTCTTCCTAATTCTAAACTTCTCCTAGTCCGTTATTCATCAGTAGCTGTGCTCTATGTTAAAGAACGTTTGTAGTTTCAGCTTTATTTATTTCTTTATGTTAAGCATGCAGCAAATAAATAATTAAAATATAAAGAAGCAGGAAATTGTTGCTGTCTTGTTTCTCTAGTAATGGCGAATAAAATAGATCTACAGCATCTTTTCCACCAAATAGACTCAGTTGGACTTCAAGAATACGCTAATGAGTGAAACACACAATTAGTCAACTCACCCGATGTCAGAATCACATGAACGACATCTAATTGCAGGTTGTCTATATTTTTTTATCTCCTGCACGATACTCAGTTAATTCCAAAATCAAATTTGCGCGGTGAGTGAGTATGAATTGATTCTATTAAAATAACAAATTAATGCCTTAAATGGCCTAGTCAATATCACATATAAAAGTTAAGGAATGAATTCGAACTGTCTCGAATTCTAACTAAAAGATTTGAAATAGCCGAATCCTATCAATGTTTTCCAAAAATTTATATCACTTTCTGACTTGAAGCTTTATTTTTTGCTACTATTTTCCAAAGAGTAAATAGCAAGACAGCATATATGCAAAAGCATAATTCTCAGTTCAAAAATCTTAAATAAAAACATGGTTTTCAAAGCTTTTGCTTCTTTAAATGGAAACATTGGTGGAGAAAATAGGTTTTAGAAATAGAATGGATCGATTTCAAAGCCTTGAATACGATGCAAATGCCACTTTCTTTACAGGTGTTCT
>BGPR01027261.1:0-20882 GCA_013235015.1 Araneus ventricosus
TTATGATTTAGATTTTTGGTTAATGCAGATTCGATAGATAAAATTACTAAGCAAATTATTACTAAGCTATTATTAATTACTAAGCTATTATTTTTAATCTTGAGGAAGATTTTTCTGCAGATGCGAGCGTTATTGGTAATGTCAATGTAATTTTAGAACAGAAGTAAAATTTGGATAAAATTTAAATAAATTCTTTTTAAATAAATATTGTAAATATTTGCAATATTGTGACCTAGAAGGTAAAACTTGACGCCAAATTTTGATTTCGTTAAATAAATGAATGCAATTCATTTTCGTTTTGCGCAATTCGTCAGCGGCGTGGGGCCTTGTGTGATCGCACTTTCGGAAGCCCCTCGCACTGGCCCTCAATTCAAGCATTTCTTTCGAAATAAAAGATAAAATTCCTCCCATCATTTTTTGCAAATTCATATTGTAGAAATATGTGCTCTCTTCCTGATTTTATGAGGATATATTAAAAAATTGTTCAGTTTGAAAACTTTCAGTGCTAAAATTAAAATTATAAAATGTGAAAATAGTTTCAATTAGAGTTTCAAAACAAGAAAGCTGAAGAAACTTAAAATAATTTTTAACTTTGCAGTCAATTGAAAGAGAAAATAACCCCTTTCTATTTTTCTGTGATTTACGATGCCAGCACATGCTTTCGGCATTGAAATAAAATTTAATACTGTATAAATGGGATTTTCTTGCGTTTTGTATTATCAAGTGAATTCTTAAAATTTGAACTCATTATTTCTTCATATTTAAAAACAATCTGAATTTATTATTTCTTCAATAAAAAAAGTTGAACTCATTATTTTTTCAGTAAAAAAAGTTGAACTCTTTATTTCTTCATATACAAAAAATAAAAAAAAAAAAGAGAGAGACATTGGACCCACGGGGGGGGGCCCCCCCTAAAATTTTTTTTTTAATATCCAAAAATTTTGGTACCCCCCCCCCCCCCCCAACACCGCGCGTGGATAAAAAATCCGAACCTACTGTAGCCCAGAATGCAATGACTATCAGAAGGTTTTTCATTGTAGATTATAGTGATTGTAAAATATTTAGGTGAAGAATCATATTCAGAGATGCGTATGTATTAAAACTTAACAATATTTATTTTCTATCACACTCTAGCAAGCTCCGCTAATGTGAGGGCGTGAGTAAGCGAAAAAAACCCAGGAGAATATGACCTCGTT
Organism: Araneus ventricosus; assembly: GCA_013235015.1. NCBI lineage: Eukaryota > Metazoa > Arthropoda > Arachnida > Araneae > Araneidae > Araneus > Araneus ventricosus. The sequence goes on from BGPR01027261.1 coordinate 1,197, forward strand.
CACTCTCGCTGAATAGCTTGCGCATGCGAGAGATTGCTTCCAGTACGCAAGTAAAAAAACTGAATATGCAATTTGAACGCCTTTGTTTAAACCGATAGAAACGAAATTTGGGCACAGATCTATATTAATGTTAGTAATCGTCATACCAATTTTTATTTATCTGACCCAAGGGATTTAGGAGATATAATTTTTACAAGTATGCGATTATACAGCTCGACAGACAGTCAACCCTTCGACGGATTTGGCCCAAACTTTTATACGGACCTACACTCCTGAAGATAAAACTATGTACCAAATTGTAACTATCTAGCTATTCATGTTTTTGAGTTATAGTGTTCACATAAACGCGGACAGACTTCCCGTAGATGGATTTTGTCCAAAATTTGACAGAGACCTACAAATTATGTATAAAGATCACATACCAAATTTCATCTCCGTAACTCTAATAGTTTTCGAGTTATCGTGTTCACAGACAGACAGACATAATTCCAAAATTGTGTTTTTCGGACTCAGGGAGGTCTAAAACGTGGAGATTCGTCAAAATCTCGAGTTCGAATTTTTTGGCGATTACAATACTTTCTCTTTGTATACTTCGTATACGAGAAAGTAAAAAGATAATACTGATCACAAACTTATTTACAATTATAAACAACCTACTGATAGTTTCGGTTTTAGGCTATTTAAATTGAATCAATCTTCAAAATTCTTCTGATATTTTACTTATCGATATAACTTTGATATGTAGTTTCTCAAAACAATAAAAGGTTCCAAATAAGTAACATTTTATAATGAAAAATGCCCAATGTAAAAGAGTAGAAAACATAAATTTTCGTTTGTTAAGTAAAAAAAAAAATGTTTTATCTGAAATGTATAAAATAATAAAAAATAGCAAAAAATATTGAAATACAAAAACAAAGGGGAACTACATTGTTTTATAAATTGATAACCTGTTATAATATTAAAATTTTCTTTCCGGAAATAAAAAGGAAAGTTTGTTTAATAAATAACTATAAAAAAGAGACAAACATTAGCATAACCTGAAATTTGTCTGAAAGAACAAATGCAGAATATTTTATTTTGCTGTACGGATGGTACTCTGAATGCGAACGAGCTGTTCAATGGAGAATTAAGCTTCTGAGAAAACTTCTTGGGTTACCGTCGTATTTCACACAATCCAATTTTCAGATTCACTGCTATTGATTAAACTCTGAGGAATAGATGTAACAGACTACTTTTAAACAAGTACCTACGAGCAATTCATAGATGCTGGAAAACCACACTTTTGACAAGAAAAGCCAGAAACCCTTGTGAGATATATGCTTCATCATCGCTTAGAAGTCCTGCTGAATACAAGGGGAACAGATGTGTTCAATTTAGAACTAGATGAGCAGAAAAAGCATTACTCTAGAGGTGTTTCTTTAAGCTGCTCTGGGAAAGACTATCTGCTGGCCATTAGGGGAACAGATGTGGATCCCCACAAAAGCATGACCCCCCTGTATACCCTGAAAGTAATAGTCTCTGGAACATGGAATGTATTGAATGTTATCACTTGCAATTTATCTTCAAATGACGGACAGCCACTTTGGGGGGGGGGTGTCCCCTCCTCCAGCACCGAAAAGAGATTGACCATATGATGCCTGGAGCAATCGAACCTAGTTGAGGACTGAACAATGTTATCTCTTTTCACCCTTTATTCTGCCCAAGAATCGGAAACATGTGGACCTCCGGGTAGCAAAGGGAATTGTTGGATTCTTATCCACTAGATCCACCAATTACTTTTTACTTTCTCGTATACGAATTATACAAAGAGTAAATTCGATCTTGAGATTTTGACGAATCTCCACGTTTTAGACCTCCCTGAGTCCGAAAAACACAATTTTAGAATTATGTCTGCCTGTGAACACGAACTCAAAAACTATTAGAGCTACGGGGATGAAATTTCGTATATGATCTTTACACATAATTTGTAGGTTTCTATCAAATTTTGGACAAATCCATCTGCGGGAAGTCTGTCTGTCTGGCCGCGTTCAACTCTATGACTCAAAAATTTAAATAGCTAGATAGTTAAAATTTGGTACATAGTTTTTTCATCAGAAATGTAGATCCGTATAAAATTTTGGGCCAAATTCGTCAAAGGGTTGACCGTCTGTCGGTCTGAAAAATCAATCGTATACTTCTTAACAAAATTACTTAGATAAATGAAATTTCGTATGTAGTCTTGAAGCCCTAATTGTAGATTTGTCTCCAATTTTCGTTTAAATCGGTTTAAAAAAAGACGTTGAAACGGTTTTTTCCTCTATTCACCCCAAAAAAAAAAAAAAAAAAAAGCTGCGAACGCTGGAGCGAGTGTTTTCCCCACCTTAGTGAATGCCGCACGTTTTCCGGCGCGCGTTGTTTTTTTTTCCCCCCTACCAGTGTTATTCGTAGGCGATAAAGTTTTGGGGAGGCCACTCTCGCTGGTTTAACAGATATTTGAAGGAAATATTCAAAACCAGAAAAAAATTGCAACACAGTTCTTTTTAGAAATATTATTAATATTTTATGCCATTTTTTACATAAAAGTTGGTTGAAAGAATTTTTTTAAAAGAATAAAAAAAAATTTAATTAATTTTGCAAAATCCTTCAGCGGCGCGGGGCCTTGTGCGTTCCTCGGGCCGGCCCTGTTAGTTTCCATCGGTTTTTAAAACTGACGATTGCAATTTCCTTCCCGTGTTCCAAAAATTCCATTTTGGAAGAGATGTGAATGGTCTGCTTTAGGGTGTAAATATGATAAGAGTGATATTATCCCAACACAACTAATTTTTAAAGATCACAAATTAAATTTATCTACCTTATTTTATTTTGTGTTGTTACGTTCACTTACACGAATCGAATGAAAAATAGACAGTCAGATAGTAGAAAAACTAATCAAAGAGAACACTTTAATTCTGGTGATAAAAGGCATGCCAAATTATATTAATCTCATTTGTTTAGAATCTGATTTTTTTTTTACACATGCATGCTGACTGACAACGTTTCCCTTCACGGTCTTTGTCCAAAATTTGATAGAAATTTATAGGTTTCATTTAAACACAACAAGCGAAATTTTATTCCCGTAGTTCTTTATGTCTTTGAATTATCATTTCCATAAAGGGCTCAAGCGAAAGGATTCATCAAAATCTCGAGGTATAAAGGTTTTAGTGATCAGAATTGTTTCTCTTTTTTGCGCTTCGTATTCGTATAAGCTTCGTATAAGGTTTGCCATGAACTGATTTGATTTAACTGATTTTGATAATAATGGGTATTTAATTTTGATAGGAATATTTTCTTAAGTTTCGCCAAAAATTTTATTTTTTAATACAGTTCTATAGCTGAGTGGTTTCAAATGACTTTTAACTTGACTAACACAGATTGCGACTTCTCCAAAGTGCTTTAAATTGATTTACGCTGTTTTATAATAAAGAAAAAGCGCATTAAAAAACTCTTATGTAGCAAAAATTAACTGAAAAGGCTCATTTCATCTGTTTATAAATTTGTTTGTTACGCAGTCACCACCAAAGGCGTTGTTCGATCTTCTTTGAATTTGGCATGAAGGTTCCTTGATGTCTTAAAAAACGATGTATATGTTCAAATTTTTATTTTCTGATTACGTTTTAATATGGTGGCCGTTTTATTCGCTTCAGTGCGTTGGAGAGTGAATGTTTAATTTCGCACCATTAAAATAATGGAATCATTTTGGTAATGACGAGACATTTAATTGTAAGTTTGTGAATACTGCTGATAGCAGATACTTGTGTAAATAATTTGCATTTGAGAAACATGGCTAATTCCTTAAAGACTGCAATGAAGGTTTGATCTTGTATTTTTCTTCTTTTTTTTTGGGGGGGGGGGCGAGGTCTACTGTTCACAGAACTACTAGTTTTCATGGGTTAAAATACTTTTTTTACAAATTTAGCCGAAAATTAAAATTTTACAAAGGTGTCAATTCTGTTATTTTATCAATTATAGCAATTATTAAAACTCTAATAGTTTCCATCTGACAGTTATACTAATTTTTAAAAATTATTACTGGTAGTATTCGAAATTGTAGAATTAAATAAGAAAGCTAACCTGTAAAGAGATCGATGGTTTTGTTTGTTTTGTACAAAATGCCTGTATATCATCGAAATATGTTTACGGTATAATTTTGTTTAGAGTTTATGCAGATAATAGCTATGCATTTTAATGTTTTCAAACTGCCCAAAATTAGACTGATTAGTAAGTATTAAGTAACAAAGTCGTCACATAAAAAATACAATAATAAAGAATATTTACAAGATAAAAATGTGAAAATAAATTAATTTATAATAGATATAAATTTTCTGCTCAGAATGTAAAAAGAAGACACTGATGAAAGAAAAGCTCATGGAAAAGATAAATTCTTTTTTCCTTCCCCAAGTGAAATATTTTTCAGGAACAATAAGAAATCATTTTGATTTTATTACATTCTTTGACTACCCATTTATTTTTCTACATTCTCTAAATCAAAATACATTTATTTAATTTTTCCTGAAACTATATAAGTATAAAGTCAACAACATATTCACACATTCAGTCTTGCCCTAGAGCAAAGTTACTGAATATGTAGAACTTCCATAAAAATATCTCTTTACAAAAAGGCTTCTCATCAAAATAGTTCAACTGTAAAGACAAGCAGCATTTTCTCTCAAAATTCGAATGGTATCATTAAGTTAATTCAACCAAAAAGGATTTAACAAGCTAGAGGCTAATACACACAGATCTCGCAACTTTTTTTTCCAGATAAATATACAAAGCATAAATTTGCATAGTTTAAAAAGAAAGAATTGATTTCTATTTTACGACATTTTCAAACACTGAAAGAGGATAAAAATAATTCTGCAATGTATTTTTCTGCTTTAGTTGATTTTGAGAATAATGGGTATTTAACTGCTTTCTCACGGAAACGGTTCTTCCTGTTTCTCGTAAAGAAGATGTTTTTCAATCCGAGAATTCATTACAGTGATTTGTTTTTGCTTTAAATCATGCATGATCTAGTTTACATCTTAAAAGCGAGTAAAATTTAATTTAACTGATTTAGATAGGGGAAAAAAATAACGCAGTCTGAGTTATATTTATCTCTCAAAAGTTATCTGGAAAGGTTATTCATCTCTTATTTCAAAGGATTTATTGGAGTTGTGTTGTGAAATATTGCAATAGAATTCCAAAAATAGAGTTCTTGGAGTCGGCGAATTAATTTTTAAAGAAAAAGTTTTAATAAAATGCAGAATGAAAATTATATTCAATACAAATATAGACAAAGAGAAAAATTCTAGAATTCTTTTATTAATTTTGCCTATGTTCGCATAAAATGTCCTCCTCCCCCCAAAGCTCTGTAGAGCTATTCTACAGAGTGCAAGGCTTTTTAAATTAAAATATGATTAGTTGCTAAAAAGTGAACAAAATAACAAGATGCATACAATTTGTTCATAAATGTTTTGAACATTATATAGAAATATATAATGTTACGATAGAATCCATTTAAAAAAAAAAGGCTAGATTGAAACTAGTATCTGTTCTAAAATGCTATTAAAAATTCTAGAAAAATTATTAATTGACAGCCAAAAATCAATAATAATAACAAAATAATAAAATGCATACAATTTGTTCATAAATGTTTTGAACATTATATAGAAAAATATAATGTTCCATAGACTCCATTTTAAAAACAACTGGCTAGGTTAAAACCAGTATCTATTCTAAGATGTTATTAAAAATTCTCGAAAAATTATTAATTGAAAGTCAAAAATCATGATACGAAATTCTTAATCTTCTTAATTTTAACATTGTGCGATTCTTACAAAGAGAAAATAATACACAATTTACACATATATAGAAAAAAAAACCTCTTTATTCTTGAACCATTAAAAGAATCTTTCAATCTTTTATATCACTGGCTACAGATCTGTAAATAGAAAACAGTCATGAAATCGGACTTTATTCTGCCCCCCGCGGGGCAGAAACAAAGGGGGAAGGGTGCAAAGTCAACCCGCATACTGGCCGACTGGCGAAAAGAATCTTCCAGTAGAGCCGAAAGAAGTTTACATGACCTTCAAAGTAGTGATGAGTCGGATTCGTTCCTTTCGTGGACTCGGATCCAAGTACGACTGCGGATCCGGATTCGCAGAATCGTTACGAGTTCAAAACGTAAATGGATTTATTGCCCACAATTACTTTAATAATAACGTCTTTATTATTGAACTTGCATTTTAATATAATTATGAATCATGATTAATAATAGCAAATTGTATTTAGGTTATTAATTATATTGATAATAATTTTAATGAATAATCTTGATTAATAATTATAATTTAATAATTCGTTATATTGATAATTTTAAAAATTAATTCTAATTACTAATTATAATTTTTAATTAACATTTCTGTTAAATATTTATAATTCCGTTAGTGAATTTAATGAAACTTTGCGGGAATCTTCAGTATTTTGAGACGCTTTTGAATTCTATTATCTGGTTAGGACTTCCCATGAATGACATTTAATTTGTTGGAAACAATATATTTACTGAAGCGTTCAGGAATGAAATTTCAACTCAAATTTCTTTCTAATTAAATATCAAGTTCCCAATCTTGATGAGCTCCATACAGTAAAAAATCTTTTAATCATCATCAAGAAAAATCAAACAACTCTTTGTAGTTATCAAAGATCCACTGCTGTTAAAATCTATTATTAAATGCATTGACAAGATGTAATTTTTAATGAATTTTTGTCAGTTGAATCAATAGCTTTTTAATTTTGAGCAAATTGTGGATGTCATTTAAATATGTTCACGTGGCAAGGTCGTTAGGACGCCATCTTATAAACCTTATTGACACGCATTCAAGCCTCAGCGGAAATAGTCCTATAATGCCTCCTTCCGATGTCTGCAAGGCTAATGTTTTCGAGAATTATAAGTTAGGGTATTCTCTTTTATAATTTTTTTATAATGTATATTCAGCTTTTTATTCTATTTTATTCTTTATTTTTTAATTTATTATCAGATACATTTTAAATAATTCCTATTTTTAATTCCCTTATACTTATAAGTAAGTAATCAAAAGGTATTAAAGACTTTTCGATTAGCATTAAATTACTCACATGGAAGAAATATTATTTCTTAATAATTTCTAAATATGCGCTCCCATTTGTTGTCTTATCTTAAACTTGTATACCAAAAATTCTTGACTGTTTAAAAAAAAGTACAGACTCAAAATTTTCCCTTCAATAGTTTTTATCAAATCCATTAATTTCAATTTATCGAGATTAATTTAATGAAATGATTTTTGATAATGTAATCTTGAGTTAAAAATAAAAAAATATAATCATTTTTAATTATAATTATTGTTATTTATTCTTACTAAGAATTACGTCAAAGAAAGTAGTTTAGCAATTTTTATAATATATTGCGAATGCAATTTTTTTTGCAATGTATCAGATTTCTCAATTTCTTTCTTGTTAGAAGAGAAAGCTATTTTGTTAGTAGATTATTCTAAATCATCTGTTTGCGCAAATATGTGATATTATGCGTAATGTTAAAATACTACGAAGTGGAGAAACTCTCAGGTCATGCAGATTGAAAGAGGAATTTTAATTAAAATGGCGGCAGAAAGTCATCAAATTAAGTTAGAACATCAGCTCTACTTTTAAACTAAAAATTTTAGCATGGTCTTCTAAATTATCTTGTTTATCATTGCCCAAGTGTAAAGAAAAAGAAGGCTTAAAATAACTGAATAAGAAAATTTTAAAGTCTGAGAAATAGGCTAAAAATACAAAAACATTTTGAGGAGTAAAAAATCTAAACAGAGCGTTGGAGTTTATGGTAGTGACTAAAACTGTGCTGTTTCTGGTTCTTTATTTGCAAAATTGCACAAGATATAGCCATTTTAATTAGCTTTTAATTGAGGGGAATCATTAAAGCATAAATAGAAAGAGGGCCAATCAGTTGAGAAAGGTAAAATTTTGAGGATAATATGGCACTATGGTGAGTAATGTTAAAAAATACCACGAAATGAGTGGAAAAACTCTCAGGCCATGCAGATAAAAGGGGGGGTTAATTAAAATGGGGGCAGAAGGTCATCAAATTAAGTTAGAACATCTACTTATAACCTAAAAATTTTAGCATGCACAACGAAATTATCTTGTTTATCATTGCGCAAGTGTAAAGAAAAAGAAGGCTTAAAATAACTGAAGAAAATTTTTAAGTCTGAGAATATGCTAAAAATACAAAAACAGTTTGAAGAATAAAGAACTGAACAGAGCTGTAGAGTTTATGACAGTGAATAAAACTGTGCTGTTTCTGGTTCTTTATTTGCAATATTACACTTGGGCATACATAAGATATAGCCTTTTTAATTAACTTTTAATTGGGGAAAATCAATAAAACGGTTATAAAATTTAAATTCGCTACTGTGAAAGATGCGAACATGAGCAAACATTTATGAAAAAGAGAAAAAAAAGAGACAAAGAAGAAACATTTATGAGAGAGTTGTTATTTTTTTCAGGATGTACTGTTTTAAGAATTTTCTTAAGCAATATCAAAAGCCTTGAAATTTAATAGTCACAAAAAAATTCTTTATCTCAGTTGGAATCACGAAAAATTAAAAAGTTAGAATCATTGATCAAACCAACTATTCTATTGGTTCGAACCTTTGTAAACAACCTCAGAAATCGATTTGTATGCAGAACGTAACCGCTTGCTCTCATTCAAATCAACCGAGTCTTCTCCCCTCTAAGAAACTTGTCTGCAACAAGACATGGCGATCAAACAGACACAAGACGCCTTCCTTCCCCAACATTCTTTCCCTATCCCCTCCTCCCTTTCACCCAAAGCACCTGTCGTTCACTCTGGAACATGGAGTCCTGATCCGTACAGGAAGTTCGAGGCCGAAGCTGAACGGTGAGTTCGGATCCGTAAGGGGGAGTCGGAGTCCGAATCCGTAGCAGGGGGCTGGATCCGTACGGGGAGTCCGGAACGACGAACGGATTCGTTCCTTTTGGTCGGACTCAAGTCCTGTCGTTCCTTTTGAGGATCCGGATCCTCGGATTCATTCCGGAGTGAGCGAGACATCACTATTTCAAAGAGATTGATTGTGACACTTCTAATGTCTCTATTCGTTCAAGGAAATCTTTCAACCAGGGGTGGCGGCAGTAGGGGGGCCGGGGTCAAGGTCCCCTTGAAAAGGTTTAACCTTGCCTCGACAGCAAATTGCCGATGTGGAAACACAAACGGTATGACTAAACCGGCACAGCAGCATGAGCTCTGGTTCCACAACGTCGCTTCCAACAAAAGTTCTCGACTTAAAATCCAACGATTGCTACACCATCTTAATGAATTTCAAGAGCTTTTCCGAATAAATCCATGATAAACTTTCACTTCAAGCCTTTGCCATTTTCTGAGAGTCAACATTGGGAATTTGTTGCATCCTCTTCGTCGAAGTGACAGCGCACCTGAACTATTCTTCTCTTCCACACAGAAGAACTTCCACTTTATGGAGGAAGGAACAATCAACAGAACAGACACACATGTGGTTTAACACTCGCATTTTAGTTTGTTTTTGTGGATTTCTTTATTTGAAATTTTTCTTTTTCTCTCTTGTTTGTTGTTATTGTACATTTCATACCCATGTTTTTTTACAATTTTTTTTTCAATTTTACTGCTTTAATTTGTATATAGTTTTATATGATACTACCCTTAGTTTCTTGCATATTAACCCAGAATTTTAGATTTGTATTTTTGTAAAATTTTCAATCTCTCTGCCTTCGCCATCATTTGCTAGAGAGTTAAGGAGCGTCTCCCGATGTCTCTTCCACTTCATGTCAGCCAAAAAATAACCAAAATGTTACAGTCGCAGGGCATGAGTGGTGTTGTGTTCTGTCGGGGATGCTGTGCTGCTGTCCATAAGGGCAAATTTTTATACCCCATTCACGCAGCGGGCTAATACATAAATAAAGATCTGGCGTAGTCCTTTTGCACAGCAAGTCGTGCCCACCCCAACCCGTCGGGCGGACTCTAACTACACTCCCGCTTCCAACATTCTTGCATGGTTTCAAACCACATCTGAATATTCTACCTCAGTACAAGATATGACGAGGAGGGCGGACTATTGCTCTATTCGTTGTCAATGAACATTCAGTTCAAAAGAATTCCCACACTTTTTGTTAACTATAATTATATTATTCTTGGCAGTTACTTATAAGATGTATGTACAGGGTTTTTTCGAAATTCGTATTTAATCAGCGGAAGTGTTCTATCTTGCACTCAGGAATGTCGTTAGAGTTTGCCCGACAGGGAGCCCGAATTGCCCGACAGGGAGCCCGAATTGCCCGACAGGAGGGTCTGTACAGGGGGACGAGTGTAATGAAATTGGTCTCAAATTTTCGCCAGATTCTTATTTATCAAATACAGTTGAATGCCCAGTACAAAAAGTTTCCCCGACGGGGGTCTCTGTCCCCCACTGGCGACACCCCTGCTTCCACTTTGTCGTATGCCAATAGTGTCAATCTCGCGGTCCAACAAACATAACCGTATGTAACAAAATTTTTAAGAAAAATGTCGTAGATTAATTTGTAAAACTCCTAATTTTACATAATTATTACACTAAAAAATTGGCAATGAAATTATTTCCATGTTTCCACGTATTGATTGGTGAGAGCAATTATTTTCAATTATGATAGGAAATAAGTCTGCTATCAGATGAACAATTATTGACATTCGCCTTGGATCAGTTTTGAAATTAATCACTGCAAACAAGATATCTCTCAAAAAGATGATAGCAGAGAAAGGATAGCAAGTATCAGGAAGAAAACACTAAATTTGTCGCTGTTCTTGTTCGATTTTTTATATTGTTCAGAAATAAGCCAATGTTTCTATAAAAGAAATGGTTTTTTTGCAGCTCACATTAACTTAAGTCTTGTTTATTTGCCACTTTCTAGCATTTGCGTTTGTCACCTCTGTCGTATATTTACAAAATACGGCTCAAACATAGCGTAACTATTAAATTTTATATCTATTAGAAGGTTAAGTGGACAATAAGGGGATACTAATATCTTATAATACAGAGGTCCCCAACCTGTGGTACGCGTACCCTGGAGGTACGCGAGGGATTAGTTGGAAGTACGCGAAATCAAGGTTAGTAATGGCGGAAACAAGAAAACAAAATTACGGATTTTTGTTTCACCAAGTGAATAGTTGCTATTAAACAACTATACCACTTGAATGGTTTGTTCTAACGAAATGTAATTTTTTAGCTGCCCTTATATATTAATACGAAATTATTACACTACTTACTGCTTTCATTTGTTTGAAGTTGAACTAATACTACTGTAAGAGTGGAATAAAATATAAAATCGAAAATAAGTCCTGTAAATGTTATTATTTCGAGTCATTTGACTCTTAAGCTGACAAAAACCCTTAACATTATTGGTAAAAAAAAAAAAAAAAATGCCATTGCATAGACGGATGGTTTGGGGTGGGGTGGATATGACAGGGGTAGGTGAAAATAAAAATATTAATCCAGGGGTACGCGAATGAAAAAAGTTTGGGAACCCCTGGATCCTAACATATTTATATGTAATTCATATATTTGATAAGAAATTAATTTTAAGCAATAGAAACCGATATTATGTACACCAAATCTCTGTATTTAGAAAGAAACTCGCTAATTTTCACAGTACTTCTTGCTGGTTATCGTGCTATTCGTATCTCTCTATTTACTGTGAACTTGAGTTGCCAAAGTCTTTACAGTTTGTTTTACTTAAAGTGATAATCCAGTTGATGAGCACGTTTAAGTAATATCCCGCCATCTTTATTGAGATAAAGTTAAGTTTTAAAATTTTAATCCGGGTTCTAAAGTTCATTTTGGTCTGTTATTTTATCGTTAAGAGTTGAAAAAAATGCACGAAGAATACAAAATACTTATACGGGAACATTTAATTTTTAATTTAAAATATTTCAACTTTTTTCTGAACTGTTATCGAATTTTTAGTAACATTGCACCAAAAAGATAAATAAATAAATAAAAAATAAATAAATAAACATCGAAGATTGCTTTCATCTGATTCACTGTAGAATATTTACAAATTTTCGTCTATCGCTGCGAAAGATACTTGAAAAGATATCTACCTTCTTTCAAGACGATATATAATCGAAAACGCATCAACCAAACAAAGAAAGATACTTTTCATATCTTTTGCGCTAAACAGCTGGTGGTAGCATCTGGGGAATAGCTTATGCAAGCTACTCTAAAAGTGACAGTGCTTTCAAACTTGTTTACAATGTCCTAGAGTACATTTGACAGTAAATAGGGTAGTTTGCAGAAAGCTATGCTGTATTATTAGATATTTTGGAAATCGATAAATACCCCACTAGATCTTAAGCGTTTCATCTGAAAGAAGAATAGAACATTATATTGGAAACTTATAAATTATTTGAAAATGTATTTCTGATAGCAAAATGACGTAATTTAAAAAAATAGATATCAGTTTTAAAAAAAATCTGAACATGCATTTTTGGAGATGTATACAAAATAGGTAATTTAGCCTCAAGTTAGTTTATGGTTGAGTTGCTGTCTTTTCCATGAGCTTTTTGTTGAATACACTGCAAAGTACTTGAAGATCCTTACGTATCACCTTATCAGAAAGCATTTGTAAAACAATTCTACAAATAAAATCTTAACACAATGTGACAATGCTGATTATTTAACTTAATGATATGATCGAATATGGATGTGAGAATCATAACTTTCAATATAATTCTTTAGTTTATAACATATCTTTCCATGCTAAAGATAACGAGTTACATTTTTCACATGACATCTATCATTATAACTAACATATATTTGGTGCGTGATTGATTAATTTGATTAGGTTTAGTTCAGTTAGTTTGATCACACCTTTGGAACACACAAAATGGTTATGTCGAGATGTACCTCTTTATTTTGAACTGCAACGAGGGGGCACTTGAGCTGGCATCCTTTCTCGAAAATTCCACACCACATTGGCATAAGGATGGATATTTGATGCTGATTTAATGTATGCCATTTTAAGCACACATAGTATCAATGAAAGAATCGCGCCTCGACCCTAAATTCTACGGCTCCAAAACCAAGGCATAGCTGCAATTTATTGCCGCCATGTTTACAGGATTTACAGAAATTTTATCACCTAATTCAGAATCCTTAATATTCCCTGTCCCAACATCTCTACTCATTCTTAATTCGTGAGTGCAGAAAATTAGAAATTAACTTTAATCTCTGAATTTTGCAAGTACAAGTCTTCGGATTCATTTCTTGTAAAACTTGCTTCGAAACAGTTTTATTTCATTTTGCAAAAGGAATTTTAATTTAATTTTTTTAACCACGCATGTGGCAAAGTATCAGTCTTGTGTACAATAATGCACTTGAATTTTCTTTAGTTTTTTCTTTTCGTGTTTGTTTCTGTGTCTGATGATAACAGCTGGTGTAATGTCATTCCTTTCCAAAAAAGTTTCTTTGCTTTCGAAACAACTAAAGCATGATTTGATTTCTCAATCTTCATGTTTAAATCGTATCTCCTTTGTTTACATTTCAGACGAATTGGTAGCAATTTGTAGAAATATTCAGCACGAGGAGCGCGTAATTATTCTGAAAAGTATTATTGCAGTGCCGTGTAGCGATGCCAAAAGCAAACACATTTAGCGGTGTTACATCACAGAGGAATACATTTACGCATTTACGTATATAAGAGATTTCGAAATTTTATAATTTCGGATACATTAGAGATTACAGTCTTGTATTTCAATTCAAGTATAAGTCTTGTATTTCAATTTAAGTATAAGTCTTGTAGTTCAATTTATAAGTATAAGTCTTGTAATTCAATGTAAGTATAAAACCTAAAACTAAATCAGAATTCTTAAAGCGTATTTTTTCACACTAAACTCTTAAAATGATATTTTGCTGTTTTAATGATTGAATGTGTTGTCGCAGATAGAATACTCTGAGAGGCTCAGCTGTAGTTCTTAAAATCTTGTCACTGTTTTAAGGTTACGTAGTTTGTCTTAAAACAGATATCTTATCTTCAAAACGAGACGCTAATCTAAATATACTGAAGTTAAATATACTCTTTATATATTTTGCCAATTTACATTTTTCCTTGCCCTTAACCACTCTGAAAATGTTTCCAATAAAATTTAAACATAATTTTAAATCACCTAAATTAAATGCTGATATGTGTTAATGGTAGTTCTAATTAGCTATAAAGAGTAAAATCTAAGTGTAAATTAGTGAAACTATTCCAAAATTTTTAACGTACTACATTATTACACCCCCCTCGAAACGATATATTGAAAAAAAATTGAAACTATTGAAAAGAAAGAAACTGAAATTTGACAACAGTAATAAAAGCTTAAAGATAAAGTGATACGTTACCATTCTATGAACATCCCGGCAGCATCATAATCCAATAAAAACTCGAAACATTAATAACAAAGCACTGCAAAAAATTCACATCTTACTGCACACTCCAAATTTCAGTCTATTTCAGTCACAGACACAACATATTATTCCGAGAACGGAAAATCTGCTTCGTGAGATCTCTAGTCAAAGTATTAATAACTTTCTCTTTTCTTTGCCTTAACTCAACAGGTCTGCTTCCAATCCTCTCGCTAGTGTTTTGATTATGCGGGACATGTGTAAAATGGCGGTTGTAGTTAAAGAGGGGGGTGGGTGTTAAATGTCAAAAGCAGCAGAACAAGTTTTTCTCTCCGCTACAAGGTCATATTACAGTGTGATTGTATAATAGCATCATAAAGAGAGAAAATAGAAGAATAGTAATTTTGAACTTGTTTCTTCCGATATTATCATACTTTCTGGAAGTTCGAACCGGAATATTTGCTTAGTGACTCAATTAATAATGGGCAAAGCTTATTCTTCATGAATTACTAAAAATTAACTATATCTAATCTAACTATCTTTCTAACATTATATTTATTGATTTGCTAGTTTTATGAACTGTAACTTCTTGCTTATGTTTTTTTAATTGTAAATAAAATTAGTGAAATTTTGGTAGGGTTAGTTAATGATGATCGCCGTAATAATTGGCGTCTTGTTAAATTATATAGTAACATTTATTAGTAAACAGTGGCGAATCCAGGGGGGTGGCTATCGGGCTGCAGCCCCCACCCCCAAGAGCTATACCAGGATTCTTTATTTTATTTAAAATCACTACAGGTGTTTTTTTCTTAATCTCCCTTTTAAAAAAGTGAAAGCATTTCTTCCTGGTTTTTGACAAGCTCGAAAGTTTTCCCACTTTTGTAGTCATTCCACTCGTATTTGCAGCGTTGCCACGGTCAAGAACATGTTTTTGCTAGTTATTTCATTGTGTTTTTGTTAAATTATCGAAAGTATTGTAGTGTTCTTAATAATTCTTGTTGTCAGGTGAGTAAAGTGTGTAAAGTTAAAGAGTTTTGGTTTATATAAGCCATAAGATTTGACATTCGTTACGACGATACAAAACTTTTTATACCTCAATTTGACCCAAATCCTGGATTCACCACCTGTTAGTAAATATATCGCTGAACCCCAACAGTAAGGCTGAACAAATACCGTAAAACTTCGGTTAACCGAACTCGGGTTAACCGAAACCCGTGTTATCCGAAATGCCTTTAAAATCGCAATATGAAAAAACGCGTACTATACTGCACGGAAATAATCACGAAGGCGAGACATTTTCGTAATGATATCCGATATCCCCACTTTTTCTTTTAAGCCTCCCGAGAAGATCAGTGATTAATTTTAGAATGCTAAAATTAAAATTAATGGGCATGAGCAATTCCAATTACAATAATGTTTAGCTGTGCTTGTCAGGCGCATTGCACCCGACGGAGAGTTAACTTTAATATAGAACATAAGTGTTGCCTATAAAGAGAGTTTTGAAATTGTTTTATACTCAAATTATTTCAGAATTACACACTGTAATTAGATACATAATAGTAATAGATGTTCATGGCTTAACCGAAAAAATCATTATCCGAAACGGCTCCCCCCCCCGTACTTTTGTTCGGTTAACCGGAGTTATATTGTAATTAAAAATGACTTAGGAGAACTATTGACATACATACATCCTATTGACGGATTTCGTCCATAATTTGATACAGATCTACAATTTTGGTGTTAGGATGGATTACCAAATGTTGTTCATCTAACTCATTCCATTTTTTAGGTATTGTATTGAACGATAGATTTAATTCAGAAAATGATTTTTCTCGAAAGCAAGGATGTATAAAACGTCGAGATTCTTCAAATTCCCAGAATTGAATATTTTGAGGGTTACAATAATTTATCTTTGTATCCTCGAACATGAGAAATCGAACGCAATAACAAACCATTTCAGAAAAGGTTGTTTTTTGTGATTTTAAGAGATTTTCATTGTTGCTAATTGAGAAGTTTAGGTTAATTACTCATAGGCACCACAATTTTTGGAAACTCTTTTGTGGGATGTTCTACGGTAGAAGTTTCAACGAGAAAGTTGAGAGGAGAAAATTCCCGATTTTTTCATCAGAAAATTTAGGGATTTATTATGAAGAGTGCTATGATACAACTGAAATGGCGAAAGCGAAATGTTTTGATAAAGAGTTAAACATAGGCAAAAAACGAAAAAAGGAACTGTAATATAAATAACAGTGAACTTATGAAATTGAATTCTAAAAAGAGTAGATTGTTATTTTAGAGTAGGTGTACTTTAGAAAATATTAATAAATGAAAAATGCTTAATTTTATAATATGTAAATATAAAAAAAGTACACTATTTTTTACCCATTTAAAGTTTTTAAAAAAATATTTTAGGCATTTTCCTTGATCCATAAATTGATTCAAAGTTATTTTTAGATATGCTTCTAATTCTGCATTAGTTACAAATTATTCAAATGGTTTGCAAAACTTTAAAAATCTGAATACTAGATAAATTTTTGGCTTTCTATTTCTATTCAAGTAATGCTCTTATCGATAATATCTTTTGAATAATTTAGTATTATTTACAGAAGAAAACAAGAACTGAGTTTCGGATATTTGAGATTTGCGAATAGCATTTCAGAAATCCGCCCACAATTTAAATGGCTTAATTTTATAAAGGTATACGAAGAGCATGGTAACGGAAAGCATTTTTAGAAAATATATAATACCTGATTTTATTTAAAGATTTGAAAATTCATTTTCATATTCGGATAAATTTATTGATATAAGTTGTAGTAATGTAATCTTGCGTGCAAAATACTTTGCAATTCATAAAATACATTTAAATTGTATGGAAAATTCATTCGGTTTTCCATATAAACACAAAATGAAATTATTTTATATACTTTGATTAAAGAAAATTAATTAATTTAATTAATAACTTCCAATTAACTATATTTAAATTAACGCAATTTACCTGCTGATACATCTTTTAGAAATTATTGTTCTCTTGTTTCGCTGGGGCATGCCGGCAGTAATGAAACTAAAATAATTATTTACAAACAAAAATAATGAAAAAATATTTTCAAAATTTTTCAGAAATACTTCAAAGGCCGTTTCTAAATTTGCTCGATTACCAAAATTGAAAAAATAAAATCACCAGAGGCACTTTCTGTCGATATGTTCATATCCCAATTTTTTTTAAAGATTTGTACTATTTTATACAAAGGATATTTGGTTGGCAAAAATATGATTCTCTTATATATATATATATTCAATAAACCAAGTTTTGATTTCCGAATACTTACGCCGAAAATTTAATAAAAAGTTCAGTATATTTCAGGTCATACCAACTTTTAATTTTTGTTAAATACTGCATTTAAAAATAAGTGGATTTTTTCTGGTTGGGGTGAAGAAATTAGTGTATAAACGACAATTCAAAAATTTGCAACAACAGTAAAATTGCCTCTTATGCCCCCTTCCCTCTTGAAAACAAAACGGTCGCAATATCTTAAAAATTGCGAAGTACTTCGTATATATTTCATGAAAGAAATGACACCGTTTAATCGCCACATGTGCTTTTTAAGTACCTAAATCAATAATAATCCTTGATAGTGTAATGCAGTTATTGCTTAATTGCAGTTTATCTTGTTCTTCAATGAAAAGTAATATTTTCCTTCCTATACAAATTTATTTTAAGCTCGAAATGAAGGTTTGGGGAGACCGGGGAAAGTTAACGAGCGGAAAAGATGAAGAATAACTTAAGTTCCGAAAATTCGTAAAATGAATTCATTACCACCGTTTTGTTGTTGAATTAATTCAAATTTGATTATGTTCTCCTCTCTTTTTTCAGTGACTAGTTAGCCGTAAGCACTTATTCATATTAACTTCTGATCCCTTCTTTTAGTTTCACTAAGCTTTAATGTACATTTCCTGCATATTTGATTGTGTGATAAAATGATACATACAATCAAACTAACAGTAGAAGTAACACAAATCGTGTATCTCCAGCTCCATCATTTTTTACTGTATACATAAAATCATCTTAATAGTAAAAAAATATAAAAAGATTCATTAGAGTTAAACTTTAAAGCAAGAAAATAATAGAAAACTTTTTAAAATGATAAAATTCATAATCATATTAAAATGATATTAAGTGTAAAATTTTAAACTAAAATTTCATCTGAAATTAAAATATTCATTCGATACAAACAATTGTCCAGTTTTCTCATCTTTAATCTTACAAATTTTGGTGGTACAGTGATAACAGTGGCTCAGAAATAAAAACTCTACTATTGAAAAATTTATCATTTACGCAACTTATTTTGAGAATGGGATGAATTGATGTGCACAGAAAAGACTTAAATCATCAAATTTTATGAACCTTTAAATAAGATGTGGTTTCGGATTGTACGAGTAGGAATCATTATCGGAGAAATTGTGCAGAAATTTTCCTGGGTTGTGTCCTGAGAACCATTGCAATAAGAAGTATTGCTTTAAGGAATGTATCTAAAGAAAACCTAATAAAACTTCTGTCTTTTTACTAGTTGTTAAACAGTTATAAGAACCGAAATTTGTTGCGAATTTGTTAGATGTTGATATCAAATTTTGAAACAGCATTTACTTTACCCTTACAATTTCATATAAATCTCCGCGTAATCATCTTCCACTACACAGTATGTTGACAGCCCAATCATAATAACATAGTGTTCTCAAGCTCAAACCACCCTCATATTGTTTGCATTATCTTTTCTTATCTGTTTACAAGAAATCGGTAGCCATCTTTAATAAAAGTTTATCTTTCAGAGATTTTACGAGGGAAAATCTGAACGCTCGTTTCTTCACTAGGCTGTCAAGTATTGTTGTAGATGTTTTCTTTACATCTCAAGTATGTTAGTAAAAGTATGTTATTAAAAATGTGTGAGCATTTTTGTGCACAATAAATATAAACAATTCAAGAAATGAAAAAATAAACACATTACGCAATGTTATAACATTTACTGAGAAATATTTTTTTTTCTTTTTTCTTAACGTTTACAATGCTTTCTGAAGTATTTTTCTTAACATTTACTCACCAATGAATTTTATACTTTAAAAAAATACCCTCTAAGATGCACTATGTCTGGTAAACGAAATATTGGACGAACCGTCATCGATTAAGACAGTAGATAGTACTATATTTTGTATAGCTGTCTACTGATATATTTTGTATAGCTATCTACTGATATAT
>BGPR01027262.1:0-20881 GCA_013235015.1 Araneus ventricosus
GCTGCATGTGAAAGTTTCATTTCTATTTCTCGTTTTAAACAAAGTAACCCTTGTTAACAAACAGTTTACTAATTGAGACAGGTGTTTATCATTACAGTTGCCAATAACTTTTACTCGTGTCTTTAATGTAGTGCTGTGGATGTTATTAATTATCATGTAGTCTAACAGAAAATTAAGTATTTTATAACAAAACTCTAGATTGATTGATTATTTGGAGTTTTATGGTGAAAGGGCCCCGACCTGGCCATGCTGCCCCAAACATAATTACAAAACTCTTAAGAAAGATATAAAATTATTAAATCTGAAATGAAGATTCTTTTGAATAGAAGCAATGATTCATGACTTTGAATGAAAATAACTAATCTAAATTTGTAAATTTATTATTGGAATGAGAATATTTTATTTCAAATTTTACTGGTAACTGCCATCATAAAAGCTTGATGCGAGGTATTTTATTAGTGATTCCTACGTTGAGTTGGTAAAAATTGGAGCATGTTTTAAAGGCTAACAGCTTTTATTTAAATTCCACGGGAGTGGGGTCTGCTGATTCAGTATCACTTCACTAGAAATTGTGACTGAATATACGTGTCCCAAAAAAGTGGAATAAGTGTTCATTTTCTTAAATATTGATCCTATACATATACTTCCAATTACAAAGTGTCATCAAATAAGGTAAGAATTTGTATGAAAATACTTTAATATCCCAGAGGATTGATAATAAAGAGTTACAAAAATTAAATTTTTATATGCCCCCAGTAGAGCAAAAATGTCAATTAGTAAAATGTTTTTCTTACATTAATCTATTCACATACAAAGTTGCATGCTTCTATCTGCAAAACTTACAGAGATGTAAGAAGACAAAGTTATTGACTTAGACCACTTTTCCATACCCCTCCACTGCTGTTTTATCCAGTCTTCCGGTGTACATTTTAGGGATAATATGCATATTTCAAAAAAATTATTTAAAGGGCAGAATCGCGAAATAATGTATTTGTTAACTCTTGTGTTAAATCTAAAATATAGTCAAATAATACATTAATTGAAGTCTTTACAAAAATAGCTCATCTTGTGAACCTTCAAAAAATATCTGTAGTGAGGTTTATTTTCCCAGAAACAAGCAGTGCTATAAAAATATTACTAGACTACAACTGAAATACAATTTTTCAAAAATAGTTTTAACTTCAAATAATCCAGATTTGTAGTTGTAATTATCTGAGTAGTATTTTAGAAAATTGCAGTCCTTTTTATTTCGAGTGATTTAACAAAGGAAATCGGATATTTAGTAACCAGTCAAGTTCCCGTTGCGGCAACATGAAAGTGAATCCGAAACCTAAAATCAGCCAATGAAAAAAAAAAAAAATCAAGAGCGCGAAGGCAAACCATGGGAAGAAAAAAAAAAGAACATTAGTAGGCTTAGCGAAAAACAGGAGCATTCGAAAATGCAGTTCTGGCTAAGTTCTAGGACAGAAAGAATAGCTATTCGCCTTCGTCCATTATGTCACTTAGTTGTACACTATGAGCGAATTTTAGTGCTTTCCAAAACAGTTTGGTGTGCAGCCCCATCCTGTGTCTCTTGCTTTTTCATTCATTTTCTGTCTTCTTTTCTCGTTTTTATCTTTTTTCGTTGATAATCGAACTCTCACAGTGGAGAAGTGAGCAAATAAGAATAAAAACGAATTTTGAAAATAATTTTAGTGAGTTCTGCAGACCTAAAGGATGAGTAACCACTGCTTTTAGGTTAAGCTTACTAATACGCACAACATTAAGAGAAAATAATTTAATATTCTTTTCCGATATTAGGTTTTTTTCCTGTTTTATGTTAAATTTTATTTTCTAAAGTTGTCCTGCCATTTTTTATCAAGTCGATAGTTGTAACTATCTGACAGTGAAACTGAGTAACAGTATGCGCCATTTGTAATTTATTTTCAATCTATGATGATTGGCTGATATACTACTTAACAACTATTTGCATTTCGCAGTTTTTCTATGTTAAATTTGCATTTTTGCAATAAACATCTTCATATAAATTTGTGAGCAGCCCCTTGAAATTTAAAAATTAATATATTTCTGTAAGTTTTGCAGATAGAATCGTGAAACTTAATTTATACATAGATGAGTATAAGAGGAACATTTTACTCACTGACACTTTTACTCTATGGGGAACGTATAAAAATTTAATTTTCTTAACTTTATATTCAATTTGCACAGAAGCCAGTGGCGAATACAAGGGGGTGGGCTATGAGACTGCAGCCTCCCCAGGACTAAACTAAAATTCTTGATTTTTTTTTCAAATTACCACACCTATTTGTTCTTAATTTTAAAAAAAATAAAACATAGCAAAATTTCTTTCTGGCTTGACGGACTCGGAGAATTTTCCCGCTTTTGTAGTCATTCCACTCGCACTTGTAGCGTTAACACGGTCGATTTTTTGTATGTATTGTTGGGCCTCTTCGAGCTCGATGAAGGATAGCAGTTCGACATTGCAATCGGCAGTGACGCAGAAGTGTGCTTTTTTCGTTAGAAGCCCATATCCGTGAATGTGGTTCGTAATAGCTCATTCTATCATATTGCAGATATGCACCCGGAGTCTGACTTCAGAATATACAGGGTGGAGAGAATTGTATTAAATACGACGGACCTCTTTTGATTTTAATAATATGATTTATTTTTCTCCGCTGAATGGGAGTTGATTTGTTCGCACATGGGCGAAGCTGTTGACAAGATTAGTATTTCATTGATACTGCAAGGTTCTTACATTCGGCCACTTGAGGGCGCTACAATTGGTAGGCGGGGAATTGTGCTTACGTAACATACTCCCGCCTTGAAATTACACAATTTCAATACAATTATACAATATAAAACTTCAACACATTACTTATCACAGTAGTATACAAAAATATTACATACTTAAAATTTGAAAAAAACATATATACAAATTAATACTGAAAAGAAAAGATAAGAGATATTTCAATATAAAACTTTAAAATATACATTATATACAATTATGCAATTAAGTTCAATTCTATATAGGAATACTATTTGCAATATCACAGATGTATATACTTTTAATTAATTCATTGGGAGTAAACATATTTGACTAATACCTCTTTTGACAATACCATTTGAAACGTTGACTATCACAACTCTTACATAACCATCTGAGCCTTTAATTATTTCTTGGACTCTGCCCAATCTCCATTTATACGGAGGTAAATCCGAGTTTTTAAGTATAACCATATCATTTGGGCTTACATTATTCTTGGCAAACTGCCATTTGTTTCTAAAATGTAGATTATTGAGATAGTCTTGTTTCCAATTTTTCCAAACTTGTTGGAGTAGTTTACTTATTTTTTGCCACCTTGACAAATAATTATCTGATTTCTCAATTAATTGTGGCTCTGCAATTGAAGTTATTGGACGGCCAATTAAGAAATGTCCTGGAGTTAAGGCGGTATAATCATGAGGATCTGTAGATAAGGGTACAATAGATCTACTATTTAAAATACCTTCTATTTCTGCTGTTAAAGTTAGAAATTCTTCAAATGTGAGTTTAACTGAACCTACAGCTCTCTTTAAATGGGATTTAAAAGATTTGACTCCCACAAGCCTCCAAAATTTGGAGATCTTGGTGGAATAAATTTCCAGTTAATACTTTCTGTAGTTAAATAATTAGTTAATTTATCATCAGGATTACTCATCAAATTTGCAATCTTTTTAATTCGGAATTTGTCCCTACAAAATTTCCTGCATTATCCGAAAAAATGCATGCACATTTACCTCGTCGGGCAAAGAAGCGTTTTAAGGTTGCAATTAATGCATTAGATGTTAAATCTGTAACTATTTCAAGATGTATAGCCCTTGTGGCGAAACAAATGAAGACTGCTATATAAACCTTTTGAAAAGTACCTTTCCGTTGGTCCTTATATTTAATTAAGAAGGGTCCACAGAAATCAATCCCACAGTTTGAAAATGTAGGGCTGGGAGTGACTCTTTCGGCTGGCAAATTTCCTAATAATTGATTACAACTTACTGGTTTGTTTTTGAAACAGATAATACATTCATTAACTATTTTCCTAGCCAAATTCCTACCTCCAACTGGCCAAAACTCTTGTCTGACGAGATGAAATAAGGTTTTGGGGCCTACATGTAAATACCTTTTGTGAAAAGATTCCATTATTAATTTTGTAAGTCTATGTTTAGCAGGAAGAAGCTTAGGATGTTTTTCATCCTGGGTTAATCTAGTTTTTTGCAAACGACCACCTACCCGAAGAATATTACCCTGATCTAAAAATGGTGCTAAATTTTTAATTTTACTTTGTTTGATATCAAGACCCTTTGACAAACCTTTAATTTCTTCTGAAAATGCAGAAAGTTGCACCTTTTTTACCATGAAGTTAGAAGCTTCTTTGATTTCACTTATGTTTAACTTACCTTTCTTCCTTTCAGTAGGATTCTTCAAATTGTGAATAAATCTGAAAATATAACTTACAATTCGACAAAGTTTAGTAAAACTGTTACTCAAATTTAAAATATCAATAATAAAATCATTAGAAGAATTACATATCAACACTGATTCACAGGATGTTTTAACTTCATTGAGAAACTCATTATTATTCAACTCGATAGTGTCTACTGGTAAAGAAATCTCCGATTTTATGAAAGTTGGTCCATGAAACCACAATTAATTGTTCACTAAATTTGTGGCTGACGTACCCCTGGAGATAGTCTGCTGGATTGTCTACTGAATTTACATGTCTCCAGTCAAAATTGGGACACAAGGTGTTGAATGTTTTTACACGATTAGATACATAAGTTTTCAGCTTTTCATGAGGAGTTTTTATCCATGCCAAAGCGATAGTAGAGTCACTCCACATGTAAATTGATTAATTGGTACCTGAATAATAGAAATCACTTTGGAAGCAAGACGAGCCAACAGCAATGCTACTGACAGTCCCAAACTAGGAAGTAGCCTTAATTGGACACGCTCTTGATTTGCTGCACAAAATATTGGTTTGCACTTCACCTGATTCATTTTTGGAGCAGAGATATAATACGGCGCCATAGGCCTTATCCGAAGCATCACAAAAACAATGTAAGTCTATGGATACTGGATTAATGATGATTGCACACCTCGGAATTTCTAGCTTGTTCACTGCTGGTAAGTCCTTTAAAAACTTTAACCAGTCATTCAGATCATTGGGTGGAACTGTATCATTCCATTTTAACTTTTGCAGCCAAAGTCTCTGAAGAAATATCTTAACACTTGTTATTACAGGACCAATAAGGCCCAAAGGATCAAACAGTCTTGTTATGTTTGACAAAACTTCTCGTTTTGAGAAATTGTCCTTTAGCTTTACAGAAAGGTGAAAATGTCCGATATTGGACGCCACTGCATTCCAAGTGTTTTCACACTGTTGGAGTCTGATGGAAATACATAATCTAGATTTTTGTTGTCATACAAAAGTTCAGGATGGTTTGAAATCCATTTGTGGAGTTCCATGCCTCCTTTCTTTAAGAGTTGAATTAACTGATGTTGTAATGCTTTAGTTTCTTCTAAATTATTTGACCCACTTAATATGTCATCAACATAAACATCAGTAAGAAGTGTTGCAGCTGCTTGGGGAAATTCGCTTTGTTCCTCCTCAGCTAGAGCTTTTAACGCTCTAGTCGCTAAAAACGGTGCGCATGTTGTTCCATATGTAACTGTCAGTAGCCTATATGTCTCCACAGGAGCAAATTGATTAGGCTTCCACAGGATTCTTTGTAAATCTCTATCTGATTCATCGACCAAAATCTGTCGATACATTTTTTGAATGTCTGCACTAAATGCATACTTATAAGTTCTGAATCTCGAAATGATAGAAAATAGTTCTTGTTGAACTGTTCCTCCATTTAATAATATGGAATTAAGCGGAACTCCATTACTAGAATTTGCAGATGCATCGAAAACAGCGCGCAAAGGTGTTGACGTACTTTCTGGGCGAACGACAGCATGATGGGGAATGTAATATTCACTACTTTTTGGATCAACAGAATATAAAATTCTTTCCATATGATTAAGCTGGAAACATTCATCTATGAACGCCTTATATTGTGTTGCCATTGTTTTATTTTTATCTAATCTTTTCCAAAGTAAATTTAAACGTCTTTCAGCAATTTCTTTTGAATCACCTAATGCTGAACGTTTGCCTTCGATCATTGGCAGTTTAACAATGTACCTGCCTGTTTCATCTCTCTTATGAGTTGAGAGAAAATGTTCTTCACAGTATTGTTTTTCAAATGTTTTTGATTCATCTACATCACATATGCTATCACCCGGAAATGATTCAATTTTAAAGAAATCTTTTACAGAATTTTCTAGGTTATCCTTTTCTAACCCAGAAAAGAAATAAGAATCGGTACCTTTAAGTGCTCCTGTAACGAGATATCCAAACACACTGTTTTGCAATAATAATGAATTATCATAAGACCTAAATTTTTCAGTCTTCAATAATTCAAAGAATAATTCACATCCTAGTAGGGCATGAATTTTGCTAGGAATGTGAAATGTATTATCCGCAAGTTTAATTTCACTCGGGAAGTTTATTTTAGAAATATCAATTTCATTTGAAGGCGTTAAATCTGTTATCTTAGGAAGAATTAAAAAAGATACAGATCTTGAAAAATCATTACTGTCATTGAAAATATTAGTAGTTATTTTGTTTTTAACTAAGAATTCGCCTACGGAAATACCAGAGATTGTAGAATTAATTCTTTCCTTTTTTAATCCTAGAGAATTCGCAACTTCCGCTGTTAAAATGTTAACACAAGAACCAGAGTCTAAGATTGCTTTTATTTTTATTTTCTGACCGTATTCATTTTCAATCAGTAATTGCACAGTGCACAAGATGTTTGATGATACTTTCGTATTGCTAGTCAAGGTCGCTCCAACATTAGTCATACTTTGGGTTTTAGAAGAAGAAACATATCTTTCACTGTTTACGTTATGGCTGGTATTGCTTTCCAACGGAAAAAAGTTCGCATTTGATTGCGTAATGTTACTTGGTGTAATATTGCTTTGGTTTTTAGAATCCAAGTGGATTAAAGAGTTACGACCCGATTTATGGCATTCTCGACAGAGAAAAGTTAACTTACATGGTGCGTTATGCGTCTTTAAACAATTTTTACACAAATGATGTTTTTCTATGAATTCAATCCTTTTGGCAATACTCATTCCGTAACATAACTCAAATTCGTAACATTTGTGCAAAGGATAATCAATCTTACATAATATACATTTTTTGATAACATGATTGCCTTTATTAGAGTTGACAAAGAAATTTTTTGATTTATATGTTGAGCCTTGAAATTCCTTTTTGAATTTATTATTAGACGGGGTGTTTCCGAGTTGATCAAGAACCATTGCTCTTGACTCTCAAAACTTTAAGAGCTCATTTAACGAAGGAATTTCTTTAGTCTGAATAGATAGTTCATATGCCTTTCTTGTATCTTTGTCAAGCCTTTCTAATATTATGTTAACCAAAATAGCATTTGTCAAGTTATTACAGTCTAATTTAAAACTTTTTAATGCTCTCAAGCTTTTGTTTATAGTGTCTGTAATATTTCTTAAACCTTTAGAAGATTCAAAATATAACTTTTCAATTTTTAGCAAATTTTGGATATGTATATCCACAACTGCTCTCTTAATTTCGAAACGTTCTTCGAGAGCTGAAAACAATGACTCGAATGTATCATCACTTGTTTCAATTAATTTAGCTTCTCCACGAAGGGCAGCTTTTAAATAAAGTAGTTTTTGATCATTTGTTAATTCTTTGTTATCAGATATTAGACTGACAAATTGATTTTTAAAATTGGAGAATTCTTTTATTTTACCATAAAAGATAGGTAAAGGAATTTCTGGCAGTTTCGATTTCAACTCAATATGATCTACATATGATTTTAAATCTGAATCATGATTACTTTTGTTTTCAATCATTGCAACGGCATTAACATTGTATTTAGAGAGTAAGCATTCCAGACTTACCCCTATTTCATCTCTTTCTTCTAGTAGTTCCAACATTTCTTCGTCAGATTTGTTACTGGATTTTTCATCTTCATCAATGTCCAGATACTGCTTGAATAGAGTCTCTAGTTCTTCTTCCAATACTTTAACGCCATTTATCTTCTGCTGTGCTGTTATAACGATTTGAGTTTTATCCGTTATCCTATTTTCACAGCTGTCAATAAATTTTTTAATCTTAGTCAGTTTTAATTTTACTCTCTCACGTATTCGATTTAAATCCTTGGCAGTGAGAGGTTTTGATTGTTTATCCATAGTTCGCTAATCCGTCTCCGGCTCGACGGACCAGAATGGAGAGGATTGTATTAAATACGACGGACCTCTTGATTTTAATAATATGATTTATTTTTCTCCGCTGAATGGGAGTTGATTTGTTCGCACGTGGGCGAAGCTGTTGACAAGATTAGTATTTCATTGATACTGCAAGGTTCTTACATTCGGCCACTTGAGGGCGCTACAATTGGTCGGCGGGGAATTATCCTTACGTAACACAGGGTAGTCATAAATTATTGAACCCATTTCAAATATTAATAAAAAAATGTTACCACTACTGTTTCTTTTTTTAAAGGAGAGCCCATTTTAAAAAGTTTTTTTTTTCAGATAAGTAACGCGTCATTACAGCAGTCTAAGTGGTTGTAAATTATTGGACATCTGCCATTTTTGAGAGCCATTATCTGCAAAACTATTGAAGCTAGAAGAAAAATCAAAGCATGTATTTGTAGGGATCTGCACGATCTGCCCCCTCTCGGGCAGATCGTGCCCCCCGATGGGCAGACACTATCGCCACTCCTGGTTGCCGATGATTTTTTATGATGAAGGTACTCGAGTAGTTTAGTTTAGGTTTAGTAGAGGGAATGTTTGGGACTTATGCTTGCGAAAAAGCCGCTTTGTCTCCGATTAAGGGGGAAAAAATGAGAACGAATTCTCGAATTGAGGAACCATTAAATTCAGTTGTGTTCAACTCGAATCGTTCTTCTATTGTCATTCTGAAATCACCATATTCCGCCGCTCGGAGTACAGTGTGCCCCTTAATGAATGTAGCAGTCATATCGCGCAGTGTTATTAACGCATGGACGCTTCTGCTCATATATCTCTGGTGTCGATCATTCGCAGGAGTGAACGACCACCGTGCTGTTTCTTATTAGAGGCAATGCCTTCCATAAAGTACTCTCGATACGCCTTTGAAACTGTAGAATGATTAATATTAAAAGATGTATCCAACTCTGAAATGCTGTGCTCCATGCATCTTACTCGAAAAATCCCCAAATTCATTGGTTAATTCTCGTCTGGTGCTTATTATCACGTTATTCAGTACTGATTACCATCTGACTCTTTACACCTTTAAACGCGATGCGAATGTCATTTGTTGTAATTCTGCATACTGCTCTACAATGGCTTTTGTCACTACAGTGTAATGAGTCGATTCGGAAGAGATTTAAATTCAGCCATAAAGATTTTTTTAACTTGTCCTTTGCTGGTTAGAAGTTTTCATGTCATTCAGTATTCTCTATACTTAGTGTTATTCTCATTTGTTTTTATTTATATTGACAACATAATATTAAGAGTGACTGATTGGTTAATGATCAATTCACACTGCTATCAAACAGAGTTAAAATCACTTTTTGAAAGATTTTTATGATCGGACATCGCGATCGTCGTTCAGGTAGAAGTCACTAAGTCCACAATAACCTTCTGACAGACTACGGCAGTCAACTAGAATTTGCAATTAATTATTTTGTGATAGAAACCTGTTATATATCTAAACATCAGTAAATCAACCGTAGGAGCTATAGAAATCTGTAAAATCGTTTTTACTATTAATCATAACGACTCAAAATTAATTACGTTTAAACTGATCGCATCTCGAAACTACAGTTTTCGACTTAGTGGCCTTTGCCTGAAAGACGACGAATTCGGATAACGGACGCCTCACAGGAAAAACGCCACCAAAAGCGACAGTGAATGAAATATTTGTATAACTGCATCTTATTGTCATCTGTTGCCGTCGCTGCAGGAGATACGTACAAAAGGAAGTATGATAGCAAAGTGCTGCCAGTAGCAGCAACAAACATGCCAGGAGAACTGCCGATAACGGAAATCGAAAGTGAGAAGTGCGAAATTGTATAGGTCTGTGAACGGTTTCTGGGACGATAATCTGATAATTGCATGGGAAATCTTTTTGTGTGCTTCATAGTTGATTTCTGTTAGAACTTTTTTGAACTTCTTATTAAAAAAGTTGATGAAAGTATATAAGGTGTCCGAAAAAAGTGGAACAGGCATTTATTTCCTTAAATATTACGCCTAGACATATACTTCCAATTAGAAAATTTCATAATATAAGGTGGGAATTTGCAAACACTTTGGCTTCTGTGGAAATTGAAAATAAAAAGTTAAGAAAATTAAATTTTTATTTGTTCCCCATAGAGTAAAAGTGTCAATGAGTAAAATGTTCCTCTTATACTCATCTATGTATAAACTAAGTTTCCCGATTCTGTCTGCAAAACTTGCAGAGGAGCTTCTCACAAATTTATGTGGGATTACGTTCAATTAAACAGAATGCCCACGGAGGAGTTACCTTTAAGGGGTAAGTAGATCGGGATTAAGTCTAGGGGATTTAAGAGTTTCTATCACATTAAATTTAATATAAAATATTACATAAAATAAACGAGGAGACTTCAATTAAATACAAAACATTTATTTAAGGACTACAGGGAGAATTTACAGGGGAAAAATATGTACAAAGAAACATAACAAAAGAGCTTAAATATTTACATGAAGTCATGGGTTATGCGCGAGCTAGATTAAAGTTGAGGTAGACGTTAATGGGTTAAAATAATTACGGTATTAGAGATAGAGAGCCATAAGGAAAAGTTAAATGGGGTATAGTTACCACAACATGATGATCGGGCGACTTAACTGCGCCGAAACTGATTAAGCTTACATTCTGACGAAAAAGCGGTAACGAGAGAGAGAGTTACGAGTTTGTCTGCTGCCTGCGGTGCGCTGCCTCTCTCAGCGTGCTCACTGGTTTTGTGGGGAAAAAGAGGGCGCTGCTAGTAACGTATCATGAGCAGGTCTCTGGCTCCATCTATCGCAGAATTATTAATCTAGCTCTCACAATCTTTATTTATGCAGTGATTAAATTATTCTTTATTGGTAATATCCTACAGAGTTTGACCCCTCCTAAGAGCTGGTCTCCAGCTATACTGGAACTCTGATGACTTTATTAAATTCTAATTTACTTTACTTGGATAATGTCAAGCTGGTATTGGCAATTTACCAGTCGAACTCTGATAATAGAGATTATAATTATTGGTAATCATTAAACAGAATATTGCTTTTCTAAAAAGAACAATAAAATATATTTCAGATGGAAAGATGTATTCGCAACTTTCACAATACCGGACCTAAAATAAAGTATGTAAACAAAACCTAAATATTTTGGTATGTACGAAAAATTATCTAAATATTTTATCATAAAAATTATTTGAATTCGTTTCATGATAAAGAGTAATACGAATGTAAATGTGAATTGAATATAAACAAATATAATCAACGAATATAAGATAATGATTTCAAAATGAATTTCACCGAACTTCACCATTCAATTCATATTTCGAAGAAAGAAGAAAAAATAATAATACAAGAATAGCAATTAACATTTAAATTCGATTAGTAGAAAAAGATTTCATTAGATAGGCGGATGTAGTAGTAACGTTTGGTTCTTCGTGATGACCAACTTTTTCTACCTCGTATCTATCTCTAGAGTTTACATTGGTGACTTCATAGGGGGTCTAAGAATTTCGGTCTTAGTTTTATTCCAACACCAAAGTGAGTTCTTTGTATGGCTACTAGATCGCCTTTCTTGTATTCGGGAGTTTGTCTCCTTTTCTTGTTGTACGTCTTCCGGTTTTCGGATTATTTTTCTTCTCATCTTTCCTAAGTAATTCGCGTTGTTCTTGTAGCTCTTCTGTCATCTCTTCGAGTAGCAAGTTTTGAATTCGGATGTCTTCTTTATTTCTCATTTTGGTACCAACTAAAAGTTCGAATGGTGACCATTTGATACTTTGACAGATAATGCTATTGAGTATTCTTTGTAATTTATAGATGTATCATTTAGTAGAGTCGTCTAACGATAATTTAGTTAAGACTGGAATAAGTGTATTTCAACTTGACCATTTCCACGTGGTACACTGTTAGCTATCTGTAAATGTTGGATTCCTTCTTCGGTACAATAATCATTAAATGCTTTCGAAGTAAATGCTGATCCACGATCGGATATAATTCTGATTGGATTTCCAAAGGTCTTCTGTTGTAACTTTAATTTTTCTAGAGCACTTTCGGTTGATACAGTCTTCACAGGATACAACCAAGTAAATTCAGTAAATGCATCCACGACTGTAAAAACATGTTGATAATTCTTATTTGTTGATGAAAGGTCCTATGAAATCGATGTGGTATGTGCTTAAAGGGATTTCTTCTTTTGGAAATAGGATTTAAGAAACCTTCTTTCTTTCCACTCTAAATGCATGGAATGCTTGCTTTCCATGCTAAAATGCATGGAATGCAATTGACAATTACGCTTTTAACAACATTGGTTAAATTTGGAATAAAAAATTCTTGCTTGACAATTTCTTCTGTTTTTGCAACTGAAAAATGACCATTTTCGTGAGCTAACTTGATTAATTCGACTTGCATTTCCTCTGGAGCTACTATTAATTCTCAACTATTTATATATTTGTGAAGTATTCCATTTCGTTCAAAAAATTCTTCGACTTCGTTTCTCTCCAAAAGTGATTTCAATGTTTGAATGTTCTCGTCTTCATCTTGTGCTTTTTTCAATTTCGCTGTTAATGTATCGTTGCTGATTATTATAACTGGATGTCTACTTAGAGCACCTACATGTTGCATTCGGTTTCCGGCTCTATGTTCTATTTCATAATCAAATTCTTCCAATTGGAGAGCCCATTTTAGCGGTGCGTGTAATCAAATCTTCTTTATGCATGGTTTTCTGAAATGCTGAACAATCGGTGACTATCTTGAAATGTTGACCCAAAAGGTATACTCGAAATTTCTTTAATGCTGTAATAATTGCGAGAACTTCTAATTCATAACTGTCGTATTTTTCTTCAGCAAGATTTGTTTTCTTTGACACGTAGTAAATTGGATGTAGCTTTCCATCTTCGGCTTCTTGTAATAATACTGCTCCGTAGCCTTGTTTACTTGCATCCGTGTGCAACTCTGTTCTTCTTCCATATTTGTAGATTCGTAAAACTGGTCCTTCAGATATTATTTTCTTCAATTTCGCTCAATGTGTTCCAAAAACAAGAGGGTTTTCTTTTCTCGTGAGGTCACTTAATGGTTTCGCAATCTTCGAATAATCTTTGATGTACTTTCTAAAATACCCAGTGAATCTCAAAAAACTTTGTACTTGCTTCACGGTCGTTGGTTCTGGAAATTTTCTAACTGCTAACGTCTTGATAGTAGCTTGATAGTTCCATTTTCGACGATGTGGCCTAGAAATTCGACTTTTCGCATTAAAAACTGACATTTCTTGAATTTTATTTCTAAACCATATTTCTTTGCAACTTCGAATACAACTTTAAGTTTTTGCAAGCCTTCCTTCTCATCTTTTGAGGGAATGATGAGGTCATCCATGTAACCAATTAAAATTCCTTTGCGCGTGAGATCTCTGAAAATGCTTGTTACATATAGTTGAAAAACACCAGGACTTGTACTAAGTCCAAAGGGAACTTTGTTAAACTCAAATTGTCCATCTGGAACAATAAAAGACGTAAATTTTCTACAATCTTCGTCAACACTGACGTGGAAAAATCCGTTGCGTAAATCTAATGAAGAATAAACTTTTGCTTCTTGCAGAGTGTCTAAAACATCTTCGATGAGTGGTAAAGGAAATTTGTCTTTCACAAGGTTTTGATCCACTTTTCGATAATCGATGTACATTCTTGAAGTGCCATCTTTCTTTTTAACTAATACTATAAGACTTGCGTATTCTGATGAGCTTGGACGTATAATGCCTTCTTTAAGCCATTCTTCAATTTGTTTATTGACTTCTTCTCTCTCTGTAAATGCTAATCGACGTGGTGATTGACAAACTGGCTCATTATCTTTCAGGATAATTCTCATGGTGACGTCCGTAGTTGCTATTTTTTCTGGTTTGTAATTTTCTATCAATTTCTTAAGCTCTTTTTTGACTTTGAGATCTATTATGTGATTTAATTCTACTTCTTCAATGTTTTCCGCTGACATTTGCATTAGCAATGCCTGGTTTTCATATTTGACGAATTCTACTCCATTCTTTGTGAAATTGACTGATGCTTGCTCCAAAATATCTGAACCTATCACAGCTTCAAATTTAAGCTTGACTGTAGGTACGACATGCCATGTTAACGAATAGTTTTCTTCGTCCATTTGAAATTCTTGCTCAAAAGATCCTATCGTAGCAACTTGTGCTTCACCAATTTCGGTGAGTAGTATTTTATTCTTCGCTAGCTTCGTTGGATCAATGATTCGTCTGCTTGTATTTTCTCGTAGTAAACTGACTGTACTTCCGGTGTCGATGAGTGCTGTGATTTTTTTTTACCAAAGATTATTTCCTTGGTACGCAGACTTTCTTTTCTAATAATGGCACAGGTTTCCGCAGACTTGTTTATTTCTTTTGTAGAGTTCGTTGCTTTCTTTGGTTTATCAGTATTCGATTCTCTTTGAGGATCTTTGAATCTTCGAAACTTGGAGTAGTTTGTTTGAGCATGTTTAGGAGCATTGCAACTTGAATATTTTTCTCTCTCGTTGTTTCTTGAATACCCTCTGTTTGAATTTCCGTGACTTCTCTGTTGATTCTCATAACTCTTGGCTTGATTTGCGTGATGTCGATTATAACCCGTTGACGTTGAGAACTTCTTATCTGTACGGTTATGCTCAAATTTCCGTGGTGACTCGAACTTTCGATATTTTTCTGCTCCTTTGAAATCTTGTTTGTTTTTGAAATATGCTCCGCTGGCTTTTTGTTTCAACGTTTTCTTGATATCTTCATATTCTTCAGCTAATTTGTCGGGTGAGCTTATTGTTGTTCAATCGTCAAAAAAATGTTCTTTGAAATCAGTTGGTGCTCTCTGTTTCATGTGGTCGGATATTATTAACTTCCGTAAATCTTCGTAAGTTTCAATTTTCAAATCCAGTATCCATCCATCAAAATATGTAGCAAGTTCACGGTAATAATCAGTCCAGGTGCGATTATAAGCCTTTTGGTGCGTAGAAAATAACTGACGAAACTTTTCTAGCGTTAATTTGAATCTTTTTAACAACAGTTCCTTTACATGATCATAATCATCGGCTTTTTCATCTGGTTCACGTGCGATGATGTGAGAAATTTCAGGAGGCAATAAGCCTAACAGGTATGACACCCAATGTTCTTTAGGAATGGTTAATCGATGAACTTGTCTTTCAAATAATATCAAATACAAACTGATATCCTCTTTGACCTCAAATCTGTGAAGAAATTTGGATATTTCTTTGCTAGGTAATTTAGAATAATCCGCTTCAGTGGTAGTTGTACCTTACTTGAGTTGAGCTTCTATTTTCAGACGTTCTTGTTCGACTTCATCTTTTCTTCTTAATTCGGCGAGAACTTCTTGACGTTGCTTTTCTTCTAATTCTTCCTTTGCTTTTCGTTGTTCCACTATGCCTGCGTAGATGTTCTTTGTAAATTCCTCATCATAGTTGGTATCATTTGTAATTAGATCTTTAAGTTTTTTAATTGTCATCGATGTGTTAGGTTCTAGGTCTAATTCTTTCGTGAGGACGAACATATCCTCTCTGCGACCCTTAACAAGATATGCCATGTTGAAATTAACAATTAATTAAAATTAATTAATTCAAAAGATTGCACCTTAATTGTTTACACTTTTAAATAATACAAATGATTTAATGGTAAAACATTCGAGTATGGTGAACTTCGTTGATCTGGTTTGCCGAGAATATTTATGAAAATATTATATTTACCGAAAAAATATATGCACCCGAAAATATATATGCCAAAAAATATATGCACTGAAAAATATATGCACTGTAAAAAATTGTATGTACTGAAAAACATGCACTGGCAATACTTAGTATTCAAAATAGTTTAAACTTTCATTTTATTCAAACAGCATTTGACAAAATAGTATATATACCGAAAAATGCTGCGGGAGAAAAGTATGTATTTATTATTAATATACGACAAGTGAAGAAATTATATATGCAAATAATTCGATAAAGTATATTAAAAGAAAAGAGAATTATTGATATTAATTATTCTGAAACTCTTTCATTAAATATTCTGATGAAGAACTTTTAAAATGCGTGATCAGAATAATAAAGTTACTTATTTTTAGAAAAGATCAAGTTCGTTTAAATGAATCAACTTATCATAACACTATTTCAGCGATTGCAATGAATTTTCAAAACAAAATTTAAAAGAAGTAACTCATTTGATCAGAAATGCTCAACAATTCTCAAGGATAGAATTTTCTCAAAACATGATGGCTGGGAAAAAATTTAACACGCAGCTGCAAAAAGATTAGTTTGTAATAACAAGTGCAATATTCATCAGATGTTTTTCCAATGTTCCGAGAATAAGATAAACTTTATTCATAGGAAAGGGGTTGTTTATATGAATCGCTTGGGAGGAATGATTCGGTTAGCAGAATAT
Organism: Araneus ventricosus; assembly: GCA_013235015.1. NCBI lineage: Eukaryota > Metazoa > Arthropoda > Arachnida > Araneae > Araneidae > Araneus > Araneus ventricosus. The sequence goes on from BGPR01027262.1 coordinate 16,773, forward strand.
TGAATACTTAATTGCGCGTTATGCTAATTGCGAGACACAGAGTCGCGACATCCAAGGACACACTTCTTATCAAAGAGAAATCAGCACAGCGATGAGAATTTAACTTCTTGTATTACTAACGAAAAATGTATGTATAAAATATATTCAATTCAATTGGCACACTTGTTATAAATTCGAAAAAATGCAGTTCAACAATATATGTCTGTATAAAAAAAAACATATACGCTTATATTTCATGCAAACCAATATTCTACAAAATTCATATAAATATGTTTTGAATGTGAATTTTAAGTTGAGATAAAACTATTAGGCAAATATTTCAAAAAGATACGCATACAGTAACCATTTGAGAATCAGTAAAAATAGTATAACCCAGATTTCAGGACCAATTAAAATTTATCAGATACACTGACCTGGCTTTGCATTTCAACTCAAAACTGTTAAAATAAAGATTGCAGTTTTAACTTTCGAAGGCAAATATTTGAATTATTCTCAAGAAGAGATTTTAAAAACATTCAATTATAACAACCAAAGATTTAAAAATTATGCCTTCCTTAAAGCATACTAAATATTATAACTTTTTAATAGCCATGAAAAGATTGATATTGAGGAACAAATAATTGGGCCATAGTACACACTTGAACACTTTAAAGTTTCACGGCCAAAAAGAATGATTTTACTTCAAGAAAATATTTTCTCTTAGCTGAAAAAAGAAAAAAGGGTTTTACAGTGCTTTTTGACGCTGCAGTCGGTTACTGAAGAAGCTGTAAGTTAAATTTATTTGGAAAATTTATTTTGTCTGATTCAGAAGACGACGCTCTGACCAGAAAGCATATAAATAACTTTTGAAGAACGACGAACTATGTTGCAGTAGACGACAGGAGTAGACTATGTTGCAATAGACGACAGGACTTGCAGAATTATGACGATAAACTTTACCGGAGTTTCGCTCTCGGGGAACAACATTAGAAGGTCAATCTTGATTTAACGGTAACGGAGATGAGTGGCAGGCGATGCTTGTTGTTTCGTTCTTGTTTCTCAGTGCTGTATGGCATGCGATGGGGAGGCAGGGAGTAGGCAGTTGTGAGTAAGCAGGTTATGCCCTTCCTTGGCATCCGGAAAATGGCTGACTAGCTGCTGTGGCTCTTCTTCGCTTCCGACGGAGGGTTCTTCTTTCGACGGTCTGTACCTGATCGTTAGTCGCGTGTTAGTAGGTTATTGGCAGCTTGTAAATTAATGAAATCAGAGAAGTTAAAGTCGGGAAAAGAGACGATCCCGGGCAGACGCGCCCAATTATTTCTGTTGGATACCGTTCAATTAAACAGAATGCCCACGGAGGAGTTACCTTTAAGGGGTAAGTAGATCGGAATTAAGTCTAGGGGATTTAAGGGTTTCTATCACATTAAATTTAAGATAAAATATTACATAAAATAAACGAGGAGACTTCAATTAAATACAAAACATTTATTTATAGACTATAGGGAGAATTTACAGGGAGAAAATATGTACAAAGAAAGATGACAAAAGAGCTTAAATATTTACATGAAGTCATGGTTATGCGCGAACTAAATTAAAGTTTATCATCGCGATATATCGTCTAAGATAAATCGGTATTTCTCGATATTGTGACGTCGCAGCCGATGGCCGCGGTTGTAGGCTCATCATTTGGAAGCAAATGCAATCCATTTTTGGCATTTCACAATATTTATTTACAGCATACTTATTTACACAACATTTCAATATACATTTTTTTGGTTAGAAGCCTCCCATATTCTAATAATCAAGTAAAAAAAATCTTGAAGCGAGGAACTGAAACTCGGGTTGAGAAAACAGAAGTAATTAATTATTCTCTTTACCTAACCTGCACTCCGCTGAGATAATTTAACAGTTTTCCGGAGTTCTTCGAAACTCCTGCAAGATCAGCCCGAGGTCCGGACTGTCCGCAAACACAATAAAATAGCAGTTCCCTCACGGAAACACTGCGAGGCGCGATTTCCAAATCAAAACTCTGAAGCTCTCTTTAGCGTAGAACGCCCATCAAACCCAAAATCCCCGTTCTTTTTCGATTATGATATCACCAATCGAAATCTGGCAATTTTTTTTCTTCACCACCTTCGAAACTTCCCTGACGCGTTGGCGCCCTGTGCTCGTCTGTCTACCGTCTCATTTCCGCCTTTTTTGGGGGGATTATGAATTGGCAGTTTTGTTACAGCTTCTCCCCCCCTCCTTGAAAAAAATTTTCCGTAGAATAAAGAGGAAAATGTTTCTTGTATGCATTGAAACTTGATAGTGCTATAACTGGAGGCAATTGTGTACACATAAAACACATAAAAACAATTTAATTTTTTAAAATACCTAAAAAAACACAATACACGGATCAATATCTTTGTTCAGAGTTCACTCCGGCTTAAGCAATCAGCATTTTGGTTCTTTTCACCTGGCTGGTGGACAACCTTGTAATTAAATTGTTGAAGGGATAATGACCATCTCATTAAGCGGGGGTTTGACCCAGCATTCGTTTTCAACCATACTAATGAATTATGGTTTGTCTCAATTGTGAATTTTGACCATCAAGATAATACTTAAGTTTCTTTATGGCGTATATTTTGCATGCACACTCGCGTTCGGTGGTGCTGTATTTTCGTTCCTCATCCGAGAACTTTTTACCTAGGTAAAGGATGTTCATTCATAATGTTCTTCATTATTTGAGTCGCACTGTGAAATTACAACTCCCATTCCTAGATCAGACGTGTCAGTTTGAATTATGAACTCTTGCTCATAATTTGGGGCGTATAACACCGGTTGATTGGTTAGCCTTCACTTTAATGCTTCGAATGCTCGATTGCAATCTTCGGTCCAGATAATAGTTTCTTTCTTTCGTTTACCCTTTAAGGCGTTGGTTAATGGAGCCGCAATAACGGCTTTTTTTCATATAATGAGCATAATAGCCTGCTAACCCTAGGAAGGCTCTAATTTGTGTTTTCGTTGTGGGGGTAGGAAAATCTGCAACTACCTTGATGTTAACTTCTGCGGGTGTTCGTACTCCACTACCGACTGTCCTAAATACTTCGTGTGATTCTGGGCTAATCTGCACTTAGAGGGTTTGATGGTTAATTTTTGCCCCGGCTATTTTCCCCATTACCTTTCCGATGTGCTGTAAATGGTCATTCCAATTATCTGAAAAAACTGTGATATCATCTAAATAGGGGACGGCGTAATTTTCACAATGTTCTAAAATGTGAGTTATTAATTTACTGAAAAAATACGGAGCATTTACTAGGCCGAACGGCATCCTTAAGGGAATATATGTCCCAAAACTAGTCACAAATGCTGCTAAGCGCTGCGCTCTTTTACTCAATGGAATCTGCCAGTATCCCTTTGCTAGATCAATCACCGTAATAAATTTAGCGGCTGCGACTCTTTCTACCCGCTCTTCAATGCTCGGGAAAAGGAAATATTCCGTCTTGATTACAGAATTGAGACGTCTATAATCGGGCCTCTACCGGGCGCTTCTACCAGAATAATTGGAGAGCTATATAATCCGATTGTCCGATTTCTATAATTTTCAAATAAAGCATACGTTTAATTTCAGATTTTAGAATCTCAGACTGTGTGTGTGTGTGACTCTGAGAAGTGTGATAAGGTTTAGATCTGATTGGTTGGTCACTTATTAACTCTATATCGTGCTCAACTAAGTGAGTTTTTTCTGGCTCGTTCGAGAAGACTTTTTGATGGGCACCTAACAATTTTCGCAATTCTCCTATTTGCGTGAGACAAAGCCTTTCACTTAGGACACTATCTCTAACGATTTCCTCAAAATCATAAATATTTGGGTCCGATGTCGGATACGGGATTTCCAATTCCGGTTCAGATTCTAGACTCTCGGGTTTCCATTTAATAAAAGATAAATGCTTTCCGAACGCTGGTGGTACGGCTTTAGCAAATTAACGTGATAGATCTGAGTTTTATCATTCTTACTAGCAGTACGCGCACGGCGATGCCCGTGGAATCAGGACTTCAACAAAATAAAAAAAAATCGCCCACAATGACACGAAAAAGTTTTCAAAACAAAAGATACACATTATAGATTTTCCCGCTTATTTTTTCCG
>BGPR01027263.1:0-20880 GCA_013235015.1 Araneus ventricosus
TTTGTTCAAATTTTTTATGGCTATATTTTAAATAATTCCCACATGGTCACATTTCAGATCTTTAGGAATAAATTTAGTTTCGGAGGACATTTGTGATATCTTTTTTGTAGTGCTCACTGTTTTTCTGATGGGTTGAACCCACACATATACATTGGGAAAGTACAGCTAATCAATGGTCGCAAAAGTGATTTATAGAGGACGACTTTATTTTCCATCAAGAGTTAGGACTTCCTACCAAGGAGGGAATAAAATCATGCCTTTGCTAAGCTAAATTTTGTCTTTATTTTTTTAATGTTCTTTTTGAAGGCAGGTCTTTTGTCTTTGTTTGAGCCCTTAGACATTTCGTATCTTCATCATTGAAAATGATATTATGCATCATAGCTGGAACATGTACGTATATTAGGCCTATAAAAATATTTGTCTTTTAAGTGTTGAAGTTCATCAAGAAAGTCGGCATTTTTTGGATCTCACACCCCCCCAGACGTGGGACGCTCGCCACATCCCTGGATGTAAAGTACCAAAACTTTACATGCCACCCAAAAATAATGATGGAATGCATAATAATTAGCACATAAAATGTTTTAATGAAATTTTTTTAAAATTTTACAAAAAGAAAAAAAATATATTATAATTCTAGTCGTTTCTTTCACCACTCTCGAACTTGCTTTTCATTCACGTTGAATTGCCGAGTAGCCATACTATTGTTAGAATTTTCGGTAAACGCGATCACTTAAAACTTGCTGTTTACAATTTCCTCTATCCATTCAACTTCACATAAAAAATAAAATGGCACAGAAAACTAAATTACCATGCGTCTGCTTACAAGCACAGAATGGCACCAAATGAATGGGGAAAATGTGCTTGCTTCATATATGGTTACCAGAGTTATCATCGTTGTTGGCCCAGCTGCTTGGTGACATTTTTGTTTTCATGGTGAAATGTTTGAATGTTATAGGATCCCCCCCCCCATTTTGGGTTTTTTTTGGGTTTTAAATTTTGGCCAAATTTCCAAATCTAAAGTGGGGGGGGGGGTTCAACTTATACACAAATCAGCTTATATTTGGAAATATGCGGTAAATTTTTATTCATTTGTTGATCTTTTTCTATGTAAATTTCTTATAAATTTATTCATGTCTGTTAATTTCAAAGTAAAGATAAAGAACATATGGCATTTTTTTAAGTTATCAATAAGTAAGCCCCAGGAAAAGCAAATTTAACGTGATCTTATGGTTGAATATGAATTTTGCAGATTTTTTTTTAGATATCACTATTCACTCTTTTGAAATTATTAACACATTGGTAGATAGATTGTGATATTTACTCTTAGAGTATAATAATCTACAAATGCATCGCCATACTCATGAATTGTATAAAGCTATCACCAACAGTTATGCATATATCCTTAACAGGGCACCATTTGATGATTGCTATAATCTCATTACATATAGAGTAAATTTAAACAGTTTTTGCAAAACTAAAATCATTGTCTCTGAAAGCATATAAAATGTATACGTGCAGCATCAGGTGTTTTTAAATTTTAAGGCATTGATACCAGAATTTGCTGCGATGGATGGATTGAATATTTTTTGAAAAATCATTTTATGTGTACTAATCATTCTCGGATACGGAAACCTCCATGCTTTTGCACATGTGCCAGATAGAGTAATTTCATCAAGATAGGGGTGAAGTGAGAAATGGATGGGAAAATGTTTACATTTTACTTAACAGTATATAGAAAAATTTTATTTTCATTTATTGATTTGGTGCAAAGACTAACTAAAAATGATTAACTAAAAAAAATACACCTAATCGGACGAAGGTCATGACATAACAAAGAACTCCAGAAAAGCGTAGTAAAATTATCTAAGGGCTGGTCTGAGTTTTTTGAAATAAGCAGTTACTCTTTGCTTGTTATTTCGTAAGTATTTTTTGTGTATAATTCTGGTAACGAATGATATTACTGTATGTACTATTATTCCTTTTTTTGAAATAAGGTTGAAGAGTTTCGTAAACAAGGATTAGATTACTTACAAGCAAGACTTCTAACCAAATATGAAGGGATAGAACAGATTCAAGCTGACCTTGACAAACTAAAAGTGACTGTAAATAACGTTGAAAAAGAAGTAAACCAAATTTATATATATATAATTTTTACTTATTTTTGATTTGTATATTAATTATTTCAATAATTCTGTGAAAATTATTTCTGTTATTGCTATGAAAAAATTATTTTCTTATAACGTCCCCTGCAATTTTCCAGTTTATTTTGAAAATTGTAGAAATTAATATTAAAACCGAGAAAGCCATTAATCTTTTGTACTTTCAATGAATAATTATTTTTTCATACAAAAAAGTATTCATTAATTTTTCCTGAATACATTTTTTGATGAGATTGAATATTTAGTTGAATATTGCATAGAATAAATGAAAGTCATGTTATCCATCCTGTAGACTATGAATGCTTCTACAATCTTTGAAATCTTTTGACATTTATTGAGTGCATCCTTTTTGGCATTAGGGGATAACGGCCTTTGTTGCTAAAAATCCTATCTCATCACATTTCAGTCAATAAATCAAGTCCATCCTTTTTTAAGAATAGTGTGACACTCATTTTCAAATGTGATATAAAGTTACTCACTTTCTTTTATAAACGAGGACAATAAATATATTTGTGTGTAGTTTGAAACTCGCACCTGTTTAAGAAAATCCGAACTTTTTGATAATAATACTTCTATGGTGAACTTGTAATATGTGTAAAGGCGGATCAAATGAAAATGGAACAGGAGCTTCAGAAAGAAATGGCATAGTTTATTTTTAAATGTAACCACCAGAACTACATAAGCACTTGTCCCACTGGTTCACCAAGCGGCGAATGCCTTGTTCGTAGAAGTTGTTTGGCTGAGATGGAAACCAATTTCGAATAGTGACCATGACTTCACTTTCTGAGTTAAAACAGCGACCTTTCAGTGCCTTTTTTCAGCAGTTCAAAGATGTGAAAGTCACATAGGGAAAAATCAGGTATGATGTTCCCCCATATATATATATGGTACTTACGTATTAATGCCACCGTAGCTACAGATTGGCGGCATTTAAAAACCGCCAAATCTGTAGCTGTGGTGGCGTTAATGCTTAAAAACCGCCAAATCTATAGCTGCGGTGGCGTTGATACGTAAGTACCATATATCCATATATATATACAAACATAAACAAATGCAATAACAGTTAAGAAAATACTTAAAATGAAGAAGTGCAATTTCAAAAGAAGTAAACTTTAGGAAAATTTTAGGAAATGGACAAAATATGATAAACATAGAATCTGAAAAAGATTTAAATGTGAAAAAAATAGATTCTATAAATGATTTAAATATGAGGAAAAAACTTCACAAATGCGGTGAATGTGCCAATGCAGCATTACAACTAAAAAGTGAGAAATATTAATAAAACAACTAATACAACTTTTACAATGTGTTTTTAATGTTTTCTTTTATTAATGTATATATAGCTGGTGTTTCATTAATGTCCAAACAAACTTTGCCAACTTGTTCAGTGGTCAAGTGGCCGAATGTGGCCACTCGCACTCCACTCATTGTCTTGGAGCCATTCCAGAGGACAACAGGCCAGACCACTTGGCCTTGAATGCTGCACACAAATGGTGGGTAACTCCAACACCTTCTGCCTCTAAAAAACGAATAACACCATGTTGCTCTTCTTTAGTTGCAAGCATGATGCAGATGAAATGAGAACCGGTTGCATGCCGGACGATACTGTTGGCTGACTGCCAGCGCATATCACGTGGTTCTGCGTGATTACTTAGGGCAAGTGAATTCCGCTGCAGGGGTTGTCTTTCTTACCTCCTCCTCTACCTCTGCACACAGTTTTCAACACACTCACACAAAAATACACCAAATTATAGCTACTGTTCCATTTTCATTTCATCCACCTCATATAAATATATTCAGTGCTGTTTTCATTATGTACAAAATTCTGTAGAAATAATACCTTTTTTTAGAATTTAATTTTTTGTTCAATCTTGTGCTATATTTTGTTTTTCAGGACTCAAAAGTATTTTATATTTGTCAAACTGTTATATTTAAAAGCATAGAGATACTGAAAGTAGAATCTCAGGCAGCTGCAAATGAGCTTAAAAACCTGGAAAAAGTTAACATTGAAGAAATAACATCAGATCTTGATGAAGTTAGTTTTTTATTAATTAAAAAATTATTTCTAATATTGTATAATTTTTAAAAGATTGTAACAAGCTGTGTAACTTTTATTATAGATACTACATTAATTTAATATTGCGATAAATTTACCAATGATTGTAGACTATTCCTTTATATGCTGATCCTTTAACAATTGTTTTCGATGCAGCCTCTTAAAAGATTATGATATTTTTAAAATGTTCAAATAGAAAATAAAATAATAATAATAATTAAATGGATAAATTAAAAATTATTGGAAGAAATGTGATCAGTGTCTTAATGTAAACTATTTTATGCGTCATACCATAACTTATCATTTTTTATTTATAAAAAGTTATATAAAAATTATCCTCAGATTTTACAAAATGACTTTAAAAGTAAATTGTTTTTAATCATTGCAATTTTATTACTGTGGAATTTGTCTCTGATTTAATAAATTTTAAAATAAAATTCATAACATTACCATCTTTTGTTGAAATAAAATGTAGTTCAATTTTATTGTATCACTATTTTTTTTTCTCTTTGTATAGTGTTCTCTTCCCCCCTTCTCAAAGTTTTAAATTAAAGTATGAAGCTTTAGTTGATTTTTTTTTCTTGCATTAAATGAAAAGCGAATTTAAAATTCTGTTTTCCCATTAGTTTTAATAGATTCATTTTTAGCTATGATCTTAATTTCTTCTTTTCACTTACTGTAAGATAATCTTCTCTAGATATTGTTATATCATTTATATGTCTAAATTAACTGAAATATATACTTTATGTAAATTGGTATTATGGTTGATTAAAATAAAAAATTCATAAAATGTACTTTTTTTTGTAAGCCATCAATTTTAAAGTTTCTTATAATACTTTAGATTTATATTTCCTACTAAACATGTTTTGTAAAGAAAAAAATATGTATTTGAATTAATAAGAATTTTTTGAGAATATACTAAAAATGGGGAAAAAAAGAGGATAAATTTAATTTTTCTGCTACTTAGATAATTGATTATATGCTGTTGCCTATTTAATAAAATCACTTTACATAAAATTGTATGTCTCTAGTTGTTTGAATAAATAATCATGCAATTGTGAATTTAAAGATATATAGTTTTCAGTTTTACCTATATTGTTGTCAAATTGAGAAAATTGTATTGTACTATTTGTTTATATGAATTCATTCACAATTATATTTTTCTAAGCGATGATTCTACTTTTCTATATCATGTAGAAACATGGGAGAAAGGCATGCAAGGTCAAAAATTGTAAATTGCTGCTTCAGTTTTTATTTCTAATTTTCAAGAAGATATACTAATTTAGATTGCTAAATTGAATATCAAAATCTCAGTCTGTGATATCTGCCACTGAAGTCAATTTTGATTAAAGTTGTTTAGTTTTAAAATTCTTGTGTTTAAAAAAGTTCTGAAATCTAAAGTAAATTAATGTTTCCTGAACAGTTGAATTTTTGTGTTTTTGTTTAGATTGAATTTGTTACAAGTTGCAAGCGAATACTAATGAATGCCATTAAAAACCGAAATGCTCAACATAACTTAATTGAATTTGAACTCATGAAGTTAGTCCGTTATCAGGTAATATTCTTTAATTACTTGTTTTGTTTAAATGTGGTGAGATTCTGTGTAACTGATGAAATTTTATTTTATGAAGATATTTTTGTTCATAGGTTGTTTCCATTGATATTATTGTCTTAAACATGCAAATGCCTTGTCTTGTTAGTGGTATTTCCCTTTAGCTATTCATCAATGCAAATTGAAAATTTTGTTGTTAGTCTTACAGGACTGGCATTGAGTGAAAGAAAATTTGTGTTTGCAGTGACCAATACAGTATTTAAATGCTACTGTTTATGTTCTAACAAATAGATTAATTGTAGCCTCTAAGTGATTAAAAATTTGTTTGGTTAATTTAATTTAGTGGAATTTTTTTAAAAGCTATCAATGGGAAATAAAATTGCAAAATATTCACATAAATTAAAAATTGGTTAAGGGTGCATGATATTTGTGTAATAAAGCATTCTATTAAACTTTTATATCTATTGTGTGCAAAATAGCTTTGATTTTTTTTTTTGTATGTTATAGTTATTGAAAGTGAAACTACTATCTCTCAAGAAATAGGCTTTTGTATTAAGATTTTAAATCAAATTCTTTTAAATACATACAAATATATATGATGGTAAAATCTGTAGAAGGAAGCATCGATCAGTAGTAGAAATATTTCAAATGAAAAAAAAAATTTTTTTTTAAGGAAACAGTGTATGATATACTTGAAATCTCTGAAATTAGCTTAAAGGATTTACTTCTGTTATATTTTCAGTTGAAGTTTTTTGTTTAAAAATGTATATTGTCTTGTATATTATTAATTTTTCATTCAAAATTAAATATTAACCAAATTAAATGATTTCTCAATAGTTCCAGTGAACTCTGTTAAATGGGAGTTTAAATCAGAACATCATGGGCATATTCCTTAATCTAAAAAATTATAATGTGCTTCTATAATGTACTGCTAATAGTGGGTGGTGTCTGAATGTTAGCAGGTTGGCTGCTTTCAAGTGATATGCTTAATTTCAGAAAATTACTTATACTAAGTTAATTCAACTGTGATATATATCTGCAATAAAAAATTTTAAGTTATCTGTATTTAGACTTTACAAAACTGTTTTTGTTTTGCTTCTGCATGATTTTATTGGAAAGTTACAGTATTTATTTCTTTTTTAGAAAATTTGCGTTCAGAATTGATTTAATATTTAAAAAAAATAGGTTTTCATCTTTAACTTAGTTTTCCCCAAATTCTTTTGTTTGTGTGTAAGTTCATTGAAAGAAAAAAATAGAAATCTAATGTAAATTTTTTAATGACATTTAATATACAGTGTTTTTAAGTATGTTTTGAAGGGTCTGAACTAAGAAAATAAGCTTTTGGTTGAATGAAATAGAATTTTATGTGGATTCAAATTGTAGCTTTCTGTTTTATATGAAAAAAACCCTGATTACATATTTCTGTGCAGTAATAACTTTCTTTCTTAAATTCTATTCTAAAGTTATTTCTGTGAAATTTTTTCTTTCGATATTGCTTATTTGTTGATCCTTTCTATTTAATGAAACATGTTAAAGTTATTGATGTAGCATTCTTTAAATTTTTTAATCTTAAACTATAATTAAAAAAATTAGGTAACTTCATATAATCAGTTAACAATACACTAAATATAATTGCCTTTTCAAAATGCTCTTGATTTATGAAAATACTTTCTATAGGACTCGCGTATAGTTCAAATATGCAAAGATCAGCTTGTGTTTCTACAGAAGACAGCAGACGAGGAAGCTCTTGCAATCAAAGAAAAAATTAAAAAGTTAGAAAGGACTGGAATTAAACAAGAGGTTGAGTAATTATTTGCTTTTAACTATTGTCTTAATTAAATGTATTGGAGATAAAAAAAAAGAATGTGATGTGTTTTTAGGATAATAATTTTAACCCTACGCTGTGCAATTTTTTTTTTTATTTTTCTACAAAAATTTATTAATCTAAATGCAGTGAGGATCAGAACTATAGAAAAAGTATTTACAAAATTTAAAAATAACTATAATTTTTTGATTTAAATTATTTAATTGATATTTTTTATTAGAAAATATCTCTTTTTTCAAATTAAAAATGAAGAATATATATTTTTTATTTTATTAGTCATTAAATTATACGAAGCTAGTTGCAACAAGACAAAGATGGTAATAATACAATTTATAAACCACTGCACATTGTATGATAAATAAATTTTTGTTTCTTTTTTGCTATTTTAGAAATTTTAGGCAACAATTTTTATATTTCATATACACTTATTTATGTGATATTACATTTGCACAATATGAAATTTTTACAATCTTATTTTAAATTATTTAAAGTTTGTTTCATATTATTATTTATTAATATGAGAAATTCACCTCCTATTTAAAAAATTTTTTAGAAAGTTGCATTAATTATGCATTATTATTAACACGGTAGACATTTAAATTTTATGTATTTTTGTTAGGACTCTTTAAAATATGAAGTGGGAAACAATTTAAATTTGCTAGAATCCTTTTGAAAACCTTTTCAAGTTTCAAAACTTTTCTTTCTGATTGTTTCTTAGTTCCATCAACCCAAGCTTAAACACCTTCTGAGGTGTGAGTGATGTAGTAATGTTATTTTTGAATTGCAGCTTTTTGACATATGCAGGAAGGATCTTCAAGAATTTATTCAAATGGTGAATGGAACTATCCAGCTGACTGAGTCTGTTCTGCAGTCTATAATTGAAAATAAAATGAAAATAGAGGTGGAGGTTTGTATTTATATGAAACTATTTTATTTTACATTTTTAAAAGTATAGTTTAGAATTTATTTTAAGTCACTTATAATAATTTATGGAATGTTCTCTATCTTAAATATATCCCATTAAGTGTGAATTTCTTGCATACAGGGTGAGGTAGATAAACCAGATGTTTTTGAAACTACATACTCAGCTTTGGAGAGAGGGACAGCTGTATTAGTGGGGATATTCTGTTCCATTGTTAATTGCATTAGTATTTCTTGGCATAATGCAATTGTGTATGTTAAAACAGCATGTTTTTGTTTATTTTTTTGTGAGGAGTGGAGAATAGATTACTGTGTTTTAGCTCAAGTTTTGTTGTAGATTCAAAATACACCAAAATGATTGTTCCTTCTAAAACTACTGTTCCTTACGTTGGATTAATCTTCATTATAAGAGAAAACAAAACCTTTAGTGGTTTTGTTCATACTCCAAAAAATATGGAAAGAGTTAGAATAGCGATGCTGTGCTACTTAGATACTGTTGCAAAAGTCCGTGGGGGTATGGTGTAAACAGTCCAACACGCAGAATAATGGAGAATGAAGGTTTATTTACAAATATGCAGGAAAACACGTAGCACAGGTACAGGAAACAATAGTTCTTGCACAGATTATCAATATAAATAGACAACAATTCACAGGTAATGATAGTTCAGCACTTTGATATTTAACAACACAAACCATCAGCAAATAACTAGTAATGACAATAACAGCTCAGCTCACCAGCTGATTAGCTCGCACAGCGGATAAAACTCCAAAGACGTTCGCGCTCCAAGGCGATCCCAGTCGAACAACAACACACCGTCGTCCAAGCGTTCTACTTATATAGTTTCCCCGGCAGGCCGTGACGTCACATGGAATGATCTAGCACATTCGTGGCATATCTTCTCTCCTAATAGAGATATCGAGAAGATTCCAGCACCTTTGAGATCCCATATTTCGTCGCCAAGGTCAGGGGTCCAGACGGGGCTGCTGTGGGTCATCTCATACCTACCCCTGTAAAACTCTCTTCCCAACCATAAGACTCACATTACTGGGAAGCGACTTTCCATGTTTGTAACAATACATTCTGTGGAACTTCAATGCATAAACGAAAATGGACAGCATTTAGAAGATTTGATTTTCCACTCATGAATATAATTATTTGGTCTGACAATTTGGTGATTATTTCAAAAACATCCTATTTTTCTGCCTCACCCTATATTTCATGGCTTTCCATCCAAAAAAGTAAAATAAGGATTGAAAAGACAACAGAACTTTCTGCCTTTTGTTTTGTTTTCCTTTTTGTACTCAAATGGTTTATGTGCTCCACAGTAATAGACAGGAGAACCAGATATTTCTTCTTCATAATTCCATAGATGAAGATGCTTTTTTTTTTCTGCTCTTATATTTTTCTTTAGAAAGTATTTATCTAAATAAAAGGTGTCCTTTCAACTCAGATATCTTTCACCTATACAAACCTGCCCTACTGATAAAAAAAAATTGTAATTTTTGTATCATACTGAACTATTTTCCCCTTGGGATGAATTTTCTAAGGATTACTGTGAACTATTTTAATATTGACTACAAGATAAACATCAGCCTTTGATAACACCATAATTAATTATTAATTTTTGTGCCGTGACCCTTATCCTCTACAAAATCCCATACATTGAAAGGGGGGATCACAAGCACATTAAGATATTATTAATTTACTAGAATTTTACTTAACATGATTAGAATTCAGTATGTTTTTTGAAATCTGTCAATATTTTGTTTTCATATCTTATTGCTAAAGTTTTATTGCATGATGATTGCATTTATACATGGAATGTTAAAAATCTATATATAGATTTATTGTATTTCTGTAACAAAAGCAATTTTTTGATTTTGGTTTATTTTGTATAGTTTGATTTTGTTGATTTTTCAAAGAAACTTTGATCAAGCAAGTTATTAACCTCACTTGTGCTGAATTGAACCCTGAAACCTGAACTTTTCTTTAAATTACAATAATAATAAATTGGTCCCTCACGATTGCTGAGATTTTAGTGGGTTATTTTGAATAAGTATAGTGCAATGAAAAATTTGTGTTAGAATTTATTTAACTAGCATTTTTATTTCAGGATGCCCAGTTTGTTGCTGTTTGCAGGAATCTCTTTCTTTCACAGATCATGCAAAGAAAGAAAGAGCTGTCACTTTTCAAGCAAATAGCAGATCAAGTTACTGAAACTAATTTGACAATTGAAAATATGAATGAAGAGGTAATTCTATTTTATTAGAATTTAATTGTTTATAAAAATTTTAAGGAAGTTTTGATGATATGAAATATTCATTGTCATACTGTTCAAAAATAGTGATACTGTATGTATACCACTGCTTTCGAGAAACAAAATTTACTGCTCAACATAACTTTTCTAAAAATCCAAAAGAATAAACTTGTAACAATTTATTTTTATTATGCAGTAAGACAGTAAAAATGACAAAATATGGAAGATATGGAATCCATAAACATTACTAAAAATCTGAAAAATATTATTTTATTACAGAGCTATTTCAAAACTTTTTAAGTATTAGTGCTATCAATGATCCTTTAGATCATTACTGTCCTTATCCTTATGAAAAAAATCTCTACTTTTCTTTCTAACAATTAGCATTTCAATTTTATGTACAATTATGAAAGTACTCACTCATCAATATTTTCATTGGGGTGGGAAAATGTTTGCCAATAGGAAAGTATTATATAGTTGAATTTAATGCTTATATTTTGTGTATCAGAAACAAAACATACAACACATCTAAACCTTATAGTCCTGACCCCAGATTCGGTATTATTGCTTGGACAGGTGTTCTTAGTGATCGCCTGCTAAAGTTGTATCTTTTGCCAAATGCCTATTGGCATTGTGAACCATGTGTTCCAGTCTGTTCTAAAGAATTTTGCTCACCACACAACAGGGCAAATGATGAGATCCCAGAACATTTTTCCATTGCCCTCAGACTATTTTTTAACATGACATTTTGTTACTATTGTTTAAGATGAGACGTAAGTGTGGCTTGGCCTCCATGCTCTCTGAACCTGAACCCACTGAACTTTTCCTTCTGGAGACACATGAAGCAACTGGTATTTGAGAAATACTTGAAGTCTGCCAAAAATTTTACTACTCAAATTTCTTTTGCTGCATCAGAACTACAACAGGCATCTTTCAAAGGTGCAATAGTACTTCTTTTGCCAATATAACCTAGCATTGAACCAACTAGGTACTGTGCTTAAGTACTTCTTTAACTACTTAAGTGATTTGTTTTGCATCATGCATACATCAATTTATTGCAATTTTAAAATTTTATGCTAAAATTAAGTCATCCGTAATCCTTAGTCTAATCTTATAATTTGATTTTAAAAATTCTGTCAAATCCATATATATCTCCAGTGGATTCTTATCTGAATCAAAAGACAATATTTTCCCATAGTGGAAGGTGACATCTAATTAAATTAAAAAGCCTTATTCGTGGCAATCTCTTCTACCCTTTTTCATACTTATAGTGCCAATGCTTATGAAATTAGAGGAGGAAATGGTGTAGGGGCTAAGTTTTCTTTTTCTCTTATGTCGGGACAAACAGGATCTGCCTTCACCTTCTGGATTGCTGACAGGAACTTTTACTTTTTTGTAATCAATGCAGTAATAAAAACCTAACTTGATTTTCCTGCCATTTTCACTAACATCTGCACTACATGAACTTTATAAATAATAATTGAAAATTAAATTTCAATACTCACTTTGTAACTATGAATATTCATTACTTTGAGCATGTTTTCATTTAAAAATCTTTCATGGTGAGTTTTTAATAAATTTCTTCACCCATTATGTTAAATTTCATATATTTTTAATTCCCTTGAGATTAAGAGTGAATATTTTGTTCAATTTATTAAAATTGAATTATCTGTATTATCTTTTTAATTTATGTGCGAGTTCATATTAATTTTATCATTGATTGTCACTTATAAACAAATTGAATCTTATATTAAAACCTAATTTTTTTTTCTCAAATTAATTGCAAGTTTTCTCTTTTTCAGGCATATTGCATTTTTAAGGTAATTTATGGAATTCCTGAACATGCTCGTCATATACGGCAACAAGAAAAAGAAAAACTTGAATGCGAATTAATTAAGAAAATGGATATTAAGGTGACTTTATTTTATAAAAAACTAGTTGATATACCCGGCGTTGCTCAGTTTTGAAATATTTTCAAGTCTAACTAGTTATAATATTTTAAGCTTAATAAAATAGTTTTTTGCAGCAGCATCTTTCGGTTTTCATTCATCCACTACCTTGTTATCTGACCCCCTCAATCATCAGTTCAAACCCTCTCTTCTTTTTGTCTCCGGCCTTTTAACCACCTGGAACGATTCTAATAATCCTTGACACTAAATTTTTTTCTTCCTCGTCATTGCTGCGGCGACAACAGAAGCTGCTTCACATCCTGGATTTTATTACCATTATCCGAAGTACCTTTCTCTTCCTTTGTGTATCTGGGTGTCTGATTGGAGAAGCACTGCAGACAACTGCACAAACAAACTCAATAACCTTGAATGAATTTACTCGCTCATTGGGATCATTTAAAAATTTGAAATATTAAATGAAGCATCGCATAGAGAGAGTAAATAACTAACGTCATTGTCTTATGGTGTAAAAAATTGAAAGATGTACACACTACAAAATAAAAACGAAAGTAAAAATTCTACCTTTCTGTAAATATTCAACAACAGCAATACTTTTATCATAATTTTTAACAGTGGCAAAAACATGGGAATAAAGGATTTGATAAAACAATAAATCGGTTAGAATTTAATTGCATTAATATAAAGCATTGTTACAGATTGTGTTTGAAATGAATTTCGAAATTTTTATTAAATATAAGGGAAAAGAATGTATGCCATTTAAATTCAGATCAGTAAAAAGAAAATTTTCTGCTATTTAAGGTAGTATATTAATGATCTTCATGCAATATATATTTCATAAATTGTTGGCGAAAATCTGAGAAAAAAATGTCAAAAATTGGCTTAATTTTTACATATGACGAATAAAAATTCTGCCTTGGAAATAAAAATGTCTGATGAAAACAATATTTTTCTGGTATCAACTTTAAAAATGGCAAATGCACATGAATGAAAGATATGATAAACATTAAATTAGCTTGAGTTTAAATTCATAAGAATAGAAAGTATTGTTAAAAGTCGAGTTAAAATAAAATTTTGCAACTTTAAATACAATTAGAGAAAATATTGTACGGTAATGGAATAACTATCATTAAAATGGTAATTTTTTGCTCTTTAAGATGATGTAAAAATAATTTTATTGTAATCAATATTTCAGAAGTTATTGGCAAAAAAAACAAAAACAATTTAAACATTAGGCTTAACTTGTGGCTAATTTTCATTATTTAATTAAATATCTTAAGAACTAATTAACTCTGAAAGTTGAAAATAGTACCGTTGTCCTAGAAATGTTCTCTAGAATGTTGTGTGCAAATATATCGCTGCTGTTCACCGTCTAGGAGGAGTTCTTGTGGCCGACAGATACATGTATTTTCTGCTTTATATTATAGATGTTCCTAAATTTAAATTTATATGCTATTACTTTAACTAATTACTTACTTTTACTAACCACAATTAAAATTAATTAGGAATTTGTTGACAATCAGGCAATTTTTAAATCTCCCCAACTGCCCCCCACCCCACCCTCCAGTTTATTCTATTAAAATTGAAAATAAAAAAAAAAATTATGATGAAGCAGAAAAAAAGGCAACAATGAAAGTAAATGAATATTTGAAAAATGTTACAGATACTAATTGAGTGCTATGCGGTGTTTGAACACGAAAGAAAAATTATTGATAGCACTTTCATTGGGAGAAAGATTGAGTGAGTTTATATTTGCATTGTAATTTCCGAGTCACTAATTAGCCCAAAGCCTCTATTCGGATACTAAATTATCTGATATCATTCTTTGTTGTTAGTGAAATAACTAATATGTCAACATTGTCAATGAGTATTCATAAAATTTAATTTCTTTCAAAAAGACTTTTTCTTTAATTTTTTCAGAGGGAAATTAAGCAAAATCAAATTTAAGAAAGTGAAATTAAAAGCTGGTGTTCACTTCTGCTTGCATTTCATGCAGAGCAGATGATCGGAATTTTGTTTTAAAAATGTATTTTTATATTTTTCATATTCATTCACTTTTTTCTTACATATTGTAGCTTTGACTCTTATCAGAAAAATTTTCATGACATTTTAAAAGTAAAATAAAGCTCCAGAAGCAACCACTAATGTCTCAAAATCTTGATGAAATAAATAAATAAAATAAGAAATATAAAAAATTAATTTAGTTTAATATTTTAGATGCAATTGTAACCTTGACAGTTTTCATATGTAGAATTTCTTGAAGATATCTTCCGTGGGTAAAATGGATTTTGCCATGTATTGCAACCTACTGAATTTGTTCAAGCTTATTTGGAGGTTCATTTCTATTTTTATTAAGCTTTAAAGAGCTTGTTTATATTGAATAATATTAGTTTTCCTAAAAATGAAGAACAATTTGAAAAAGAAATAAGGTTGATGCAATTGAACAGAAGTGTGCATGAAATCAATTATATATCAATTGTTATTGATGGAGATAATTCAATTCTTTCTCAACTATTCTCTATTTTTGGATAGCAGAATGTTTAATGCACCAATTTTACAGGTGTTTTTTTTCTTCTTTTGTTTAATTTTAAAGTTATGATTGTTTTCTAATTAGTTCCCATTTTTTTAAAGATAAATTTTTATTTGAACTCAATTAAAAAAGTAGTTTTTTTAATTGAGCACATTTCATTACTTTGAAGGTAATGAGTGTGTTTTCTGTAAGAAGTATTCAATATTTCCTTAATCTATTTACAATTTGTAGTAATACATTTTAGCTTTTACCAATATACATATATTTTTTATTTTAGGTGTCTGATGCAGTTGCTCATTGTGAGCAATTTTTTATGAAATTGTCTGAAACTTTGAAAAGCGATATTCTTGAATTTAGAAAAGAGCTAGATGGCATTTCAGCAAAAAAAGAGCATATTTCCGAGTTGACAGAAGAAGAGGTGAGTGTTTTATTGGTCAAAGTATGCTTCTAGGAAATGTTTCTAGATTCTAGGAAAGAAAATTCATTTAAGTTATTAATTCCAAATTTTAATGAATGTTCATCAAAGATCATTTCTGAAAAAGAGAAAATTAGGAAAAATTATTCTTGTTTGTGATGTTTGGAATTTCAATTTGTTTATTTTCGAGTTCACTGACCTGCTTGGGAACATTTCTTGCATCTTAATTTGTGCTTTAGTATTTACAAATAAAATATCTTATTGCAACGATTATAAAACTGTAATTAAATTTACTAAATTATATTCAGTCTATACCACAGAAGTTTATATCATGAATTCATTCTTAGTTTAATGATGAATACTTGACAATTTTACATCTTTGTGAGTTCATTGCCTTTATTTTTATGATTAATATTGGAAAATAATGATTTTTTTTTATAGTTTTCTGCTCTAGTTACAAGGTACAGCAACTATATTTTCTCTATAACTGAAAAGAATGTTGATGATGGAAAAAAGCTTAAGAAAAAAGTTGATAGCTTACGAGGAAAACCTGATCTGTTAAAGATAGAGGAAGTCAACATGGATGCTCTTAATATTTCTGATAAAGAAAGTTCTCAGAAAAAGCTGAAGACAGAGGTATCTTTTTTTGCAATTAAAATTATCTTAAGTTTTATCCTTGAAGTTAGTTTTATTTGAATATGATTTTTTTTTTTACATAGCATCCCTTTTAAGGCAGATATCACTTATTTGAAATTCTATTTTTAAAATACATTTCAGTTGTTAAATCTAATTAAATGTTGAGAATTTAAAAAATTTAGAAACAATTTATAATAGGAATTAGAAAATGCTGTAAATTATTTACAATTGCTGTATATTTATTTATTTTTGTTTCTAGGCTTCTGATATGTTATCATTATGTATGGAGGTTTTATATTACATTATTGAAAACTTTAAGATTGGAATCAAAGACATCAAGGTAGCATTAGAAGAGCTCCAAACATTCAAAGAACCAATTGTCAAGAAAACTATGAAGCCAGTACGTATTTTTTGTTTGAAAGTGCTTTTCATACATTATTTTATTAAGATATTTCATAAATTATTAATGTGTTTAATTTTATTGTAGTTAAGTTATTTTTTATAAAGGTCAAATAGTGTAAATTTATAGAATACTTAATGTTTTTACCTCAATTCACTTCTTTCACCAGCAGTATTTGCAAGAAACATTTTTTAAGAATTTAAACACGTTATTCTAAATGTTAACATTTTTTTGGTTACTTTTTGTAAAGATGCATTTTTCTTTATTACATTTTTTTAATTTGCCTGAATTTCCCAATTTAAAATAATTTTATCTGCTATTCATATATTATTAAAATGTTGCTGTATCATATATTGTTATAAAGCTATAAAGTTGTTTCCCTGAGATGCTAATCTTAGTGACAAATTTGGCAACCATTTTGGCGTGAAGTTGGCGACAGAAGGAATTTTCTAGAAAGACCTCAAACTTTCAACCTATTTCTACTGGCTTCATGAATTTTCTGGAGATTGTGTCACTTCCTATGTAATGAAGTCACTTCCTGTTGAAATAGTATAAAAGCAAGCTCTCAAACCAAGAAGAGTTAATTGGATTTTGATCAGCAAGCTGGAGATTGAGCGCTGTGTTGAGATTTATTGGTAATCTCTGCTGTGAATTTTTACAAGTGCTGTTTTAATACTTGTGCTACGTTTCTTTTCTTAGAATATTAGTAAAATAAAGAGCTTTATTTTTTAATCCTGCTTATTGGATTGAATTCACGTACACCCACAAGACAATTTTGTTACATTTGGTGTCAGAAGTGGGATTATTTTGATTTTCCTGTGAATGCTGGAGACCGGACCTTTGACCAGATGTATGGATAAACAATTTGAAAAGCTGTTTGCCATGATGGAAGAGATAAAGGCTGCACAAGCTGTATTGGAACAGAAAATGAAAGCTGGACATGAAGAGATGCGATCTGGACAGGAAGAAATATTATTAAGACAAGAGAGACTGGAACAAGAGTTGCGATCTGGACAAGAGAGATTTGAACAAGAGTTGCAATCCAGACAATAGAGACTGGAACAAGAGTTGCAATCTGGACAAGAGGAAATGAAAAGCCAGATCCAAGCACACACCGGGAGTCAAGTTGAAGAAATTAAGATTCAAGTTGACGAATGCATTGGAAAAATAGAAGAGGAAGTCCAATGTGTGAAATTAAAAATCGAGGAAGTTGAGAGCAAAGTTCAAAGGAAGATTGAGGGAGTAGAGGAAAAAGTTCAAGGGAAGATTGGCGATATTGAGAGGAGGCTCAGTGAACTTGAAGATAGACAATTCAGTTTCTCGGCAAGTCCAGAATTCATGCATCCCAGACTGACAATAAAATCCTTGACATTTGACGGACAAACATCATGGACAGTCTTTAAGACTCAGTTTGATGTTGTGAGCTCTACAAATGGACGGACGGATTTTGTGAAAGCCAGTAAACCTGTGGCATTGCTCCGAGGATCAGTGGTGGAGGTTCAAGGAATTCCATCTGATAAGTTGACAGATCTAATGATCATCGAGAAGGCTTTGGAATCCAGATTTGGAGACAGCCACCTGACGCAATTTTATAGGACCAAACTGAAAACAAGCAGATAGAAGCCAGGAGAAATCCTTCAAAAATTGGCTGCCGATGTGGAACAACTAATGAGCCTGGCCTACGCCAAGTGCCCTCTGGATGTTCGGGAAAGTTTAGCAGCCCAGTACTTCGTCGACACCATCAGAGACGACGTGCAACATTCAACTAGATGGATGGATGCAAAAGATCTGAAATCATCTCTGGCTTATAGTATGAAATATGAGACTGCGAGAACTGTTTCCAAGACATCCAGACATGTCAGATCAATCGAGACGAAGGATCATATGAATAGAGAAAGAGATGATAAATTTGAATTCTTCTTTAACAGGCTGGAAAAATTATTAAACAGTAGTGTTGCTGGAAAGAATAACACTTCTTGGCAAAACTCGAATGTGACTTGTTTTAAGTGCAACAGGAAGGGGCACATGCAGAGGAAGTGCCAGGCGATTACTTCCAACCAGGAAAACTAACACATGGCTGTCGTGCGGGTCGAAGGCCGCCTTCTCTGAATAAAGCCCCTGAAGAAGGACCGACAGTCTCCTCACTTAGCAGAAAGAAAAATGTACTCTTCTTAGAAGGATCTATTTGTGGTATCCAGTGTTTGATGTTGGTGGATACAGGTGCAAACACCACTCTTTTAAGAACAGACTTGGCACAAAAATTGAAGGAAAAGCTTATTTACACGGCTCCTAACATTTCTTTAAAGACCGCTACTGGTGAAAAAACAAATACGAGACAAACTGGATGCATCCATTGAATGTGGGTCAAGAAAATTTCATCACAGAATCTATGTAGCTGACATCACCGATCCATGTATTCTTGGCCTGGATTTCCTTCAAAAATTTAACTTTACAGTAGACCTGCAGAAGAACGAAATACGGACAGGTGGAGTGGAAATTCCTCTGTTTTCATCCAGTGTATAGCATTCAAAGTCATGCTCTGTATTGGCCAAAAAGCGAACTATAATACCAGCAAGATCAGAATGTCTTATCCAGGGAGTTCCCGAAGTTCTTGGAGAGTTCAGATATGTTGTAACAGACTTTCCTAGCCAAGCCTCCCAGAAAGGTGTTCTTGTGGCGGCCACACTCGTTGATTTGGAAATCGAAGCCATTCCCGATAGAGTTCTGAATTTAAACAATAAACCCAAGGTTCTGGACAAAGAAACTGTTATTGCGACCTGTGAACCAGTGGTGGATATCGTCGCTCGTCCTCAAGAATTTTCTGGAGCACAACATCTACCGTCAACCTTGGAAAATTTTCAAATACTTAATGAAGAACAATGAACAGCAGTAAGGAAGTTACTTTATGAATTTCAGAGCTTGTTTTCGACCTGTGACGCTGGTGTTGGCTGTTGCAATATGACACCACATAGAATTAACACAGGTGACCATCCACCGATCAAGCAATATCCAAGATGTTTGCCTCTTGTAAGGAAAGAAGAAGCAGATCATCTAGTTAAAGAAATGGTTGACAATGGGATAATTGAGGAATCGTCAGGCCCTCGGGCTTCGCCTATTGTGCTTGTTAAAAAGAAAGATGGATCAACACAATTCTGTGTTGACTACAGGAAACTGAACAAAATTACAAAAAAAAGACAGCTATCCCCTACCATGAATAGATAACACCCTAGATGCTTTGAATGGAAGTCAATGGTTAATGGCACTGGATTTGAAAAGTGGATACTGGCAAGTTGAGATCCGACCTGAAGATAGAGAAAAGACAGCCTTCACCACCGGACAAGGACTTTGGCAATTTAAAGTAATGTCTTTTGGACTTTGTAATTCCCCAGCAACATTTGAAAGACTGATGGAGATAGTATTGCATGGACTTTCGTCTGAAGCCTGCTTAGTGTATCTAGATGACATTATAATAGTAGGACAGAGGCTACAAAAAGCCAACCTAAAGTTAAATCCCAAGAAATGCAGGTTTTTCCAAAAGGAGGTTACTTATCTCGGACACGTTATTTCAGCAGAAGGAGTTAAAACTGATCCGTGGAAAATTAAGGCAGAAGTTGATTGCCCGCCCAGACAAAAATACATGACCTCGAGTTTCCTTTGGCTAGTGCAATATTATCAAGCGTGGAAAAAAAATTCTCTTCATAAGACCTCTACATAAATTAACCCGAAGCCAAACTCAAACCTTAATTAGAAGATTGAATGAGAAATCTTTCAATGTTTAAGTAGGTCTTCTACACATCTTCTCCCATTTTTGACCTTACCCCGCTGACAAAGATTTTATTTATGGATACGCTATAATGAAGGAATAGGCGCACGCATCTACCTCAGAACATCGGAAACGAGAACGGTATCACCGCCATTTCAGCAAGAGGCTAGTAACAGAAAGACAGTATATGTAAGATGATACTAGCACGCATGAAACGTGAGTAGTTAGCAATCTATTCATTCACTCATCTTTATGGACGGAAATCTTCTTCAAGCAAAATGACATAGTTCTCCTGGTGATGCTATTTAAGCTGAAAACCTGAAGGCGCAGATGGTTCACTGGATCCAAAGATTTCAGGAGTAATGATTTTGAAATTCAACATGCAGGGACCCATGGAAATGCAGCGCCTCAAGACCCTGTGAAAGCTGCAAACATTGCTCAGCAATGCACCGAACGGA
>BGPR01027264.1:0-20880 GCA_013235015.1 Araneus ventricosus
AAACGGATTTAAAGCTAAGGCAAACTGATGAATAAATACACACGGAATAGCATCTGATCTATGCATTTTATTTAAAAAAAATAAAACAGCAATAAAACATTTTATAGAGAGAAGAGAGATTTTTTTTAAAGTTTGTTATAGCAAATTGCTTCCTGCAGATCGATATTTTTTAGCTGGTATATTACGCCATCGCATGAAGAGCATCAAGTCCTCGATTGAGGTTCTTAGTGTTCTAAAGCGTTTAGCACAACTTTACAAGTCCTTTTAACACAAATGATATCACTTGGATGTTCCTCAACATTCATACTTTCCTGAACAAGAAAGAATATCATTAATAATATTCACTACCACGCTGGGTCAATTTGACTTAGAGTCGCCAGGTACACTAACTGTATGGCAAATAGAATTCATGAACTTGACGCTCTACAAATAACAAAACAAAAGCCCACCTAACGAAAATAAAATGACCGAGTGTATTTTTAGATTAATGATTTTTAATTACTTCTTCACGGAACTAATTGAATGTCGAATAAATGCTACTCTACTCTATTAAAATCCTCAGAAATATTTTTAATCTTAAATAATAGTTTTAATCTTAATAGAAATCTTAATTTTAGAATTTCTTGTCAAAATTTCAAATTTTAGTTTTAGAAAATTTCAGCGTACTATCATTATAGTTCATTTATAATAAATAGCTACACAATCTGAAGAAACTACATTTGTTTAATCTTTTATTTTTAATTGCGTTTTATTTAGCTCCGATGGTCTAATTGGATCACTTGTATTGTTTTACTTGTATTTGTCATAAGTTAATAAATTATTATAATGCACGAAATCCGCTTATCGTCTGCAATTTTATATTTAATTAAAATAAAGATATCAGTTGCCTCTAACAATTTTTTAAATCTAGTAGCTCTAGAAAAATGAGTAACTGTACCAAACAATTTTTAAAAACCGTTTCCATAAGTTACTAATAATTTTTAAAAAACGATATAAAATTTAGTTAAACATTGCAAGTTGATATAAAAGAATAAAATGTTTTAAAACATATAATAATATTTTTATTCAATAGGAATGTCAACCCTAAGGATAAAAGAATCTTTAGCATATATGAAAACCAAGTTTTTATTAATAAAAAACTAATTATTTAAGAAATTATCACAAAAACCTTCACTAATGCCTTTCTTATGCTTCATAGTATTTGTGATAAAAATTCGATGAAAGCTTGATGTTTGGATTTCTATAGTGTACGAACTATTTATGAATTTTCACTTTAATTTATATAGATTTTTGGAATTTCATAATATTTTGTGCTTTTCGATATAAACAACCTTTTAAAGCACTTATTTCAATAATCTTCTTAATCTTCAAGAACTTCGTTTGCGAACTTATGCATCTACCTAATTTGCTTTCCTCCTCTTAAATCTGTTAAAGCTTTCCTTTTCTCATCTCTCTTTTATCGTAACAATCACTTGTAAAAAAAACTTTTATATTTAGTTGGTTTTATTTTAGTATCTTGGCAAAAGAATTTGTACATAGATTAAGAGTAAAGTGTGATGTTCGCATGCTACCGTTCAGTTTTAACTAAAATTTAGATAAGGTAAGGTTTTATTTAAAATGCAATTCTAATAGTTGTTGAATTATGATTTTAAGTGCAAAACATTGTCAACTTTATTAAATACCTATCATTCAGAAAGTACATTCCTTCTAAATTTTCCACAGATTGATAAATTTGCCTCAAGAAACACAGAACATCCATTTGTAGTATTTTGAGAAAGATAAACAGCTGTTGACACTAACAGAACACAAAATCGGCCATCGAATAATAAACCGGATTTATCAAAGCTATCAGGCTTATTTATCAAAGTTATCAAAAGTACTATATTTCAAATGCTTAGAGGTGTTAAGTATAGATCCAATTTACACCTTCAAAACTAATTTATTACTTGAAATAAGTTCCTTTATTTCTTACAGCTACTGACCCCAGAGTTAACGAATAATAATTGGATTTTAGAATTAATTTTAGTCATCTGTAGAGATTAAGTAGTTTCTGGTTGGAGTCATAATCCTTTATTCAAACATTAATTTAAAATTAAAATTGTTATTCCTCACATAAAATACAAAATAACTATTTATTGCTACAAACATAATGGATCATAACGGCCCAAAAACAATCAGCAAAATGTTTCCTAACACAATGACGATTATACTGGGAAAAAAAGTTAGAAATTTTGAGGTTAGATACAGCGAACAGAAAAAGAAGCTCCATCTGTTTATTAATTTAAGAAAAAAATGATATGAAATAAAGGGGAAAAGGAATCTGTTTCTCAAATTTCCTTTTAATTGTTTAAAAACCATTTGAAAGAATTATATAAAAATGACTGTAGAAACGATACTAAAAAACAGCTGCGCATGGAGAAGGTTTCTGTAATGTGCATACAAATATTATTAAAAATTGGGAGTGATTGACCTCCCCTCAATTTTCTTATACACTTCCAAATAAGAATGTCACTTATAATCTGTGGTCAAAAACTATTGTGGCTCTGTGTTTTACAACCAAACGCTCTCTATTAATATTATTAAAAGTTTCTAAAGGTATGCTAAAAATAGGTAAGAGCTGCCGAATTTGGACCGTCGCCTAGATTAGGTCGGTATCATAACTTCAATTCTATTCAATATTTGGGCCGTAAAATAGGCAACTTATGTTGGAATAACGTAAATGGTGTTAATGGAATCAATTTTAGAGAAAGCGCTTCGTGGTTACAGTTACAAAACAATTGCTTACAATTAGATATCTTCAATTAAATATTTAATATCTAATAATCCTTGTGCTGTTTTAAAGTAAGTAGCAAAACATGTTATAATATCTTCAGAGAGAATAATTGTTTGATTGCAACTTACTATAATAATTTTATTAACCCTCCGTCAACCGCAATCACTCTCATCCTTCCCATCGGATTTAAATCTATTCATCCGGTTTTGACAATTTTCCCTTAAAATTATAATAATAAATCCTAATGAGAGTGTAAATGAGTATTTTGTTAGAGAGGTTCAAGTTTCAACGCGTTAAAAACGGCTAATAGATGCAGATTGCATGCGTATCTATTATATACTGCGAATAATGATGGGTTAAAATAGATTAAAGAGGAGATTAGCTCAATTTGTTTTCGTTTTTATCCAGAAGTTGCTCTGTTTGGACCAAAAACATTTGCCTAAATTGGACTGTTTAAATCAATGGGACTAGTCTTTTGAACTAGAAGAATGGCCCAGAAGTAATTATAATCACTAGTTGTTCTCATAAATTGGAAATGGAACAAGCCAAATGAAAAAAACACAATAAAGAGACATTAAAAATCAAACGTTGGCTCAAAAAGAACGAAAACTAAGCAACATTATTTTGTACCATATGCAAGGAAACAAAGGAAGAAGCAGAAAGGATAGAGTTTAGAAAATATCATACTTTATATCTACATTGTGTGCTGGTGTGAATTTCAGAACAAAAAAAACAATTTGCTTTAATTGTGCTTAAAGAAATTGGTGTTCCAGTTTAGGAAACCTGTGGTAACCTAGGAAACCAACTTCCTTATCTGAACCGTTGACACAATTTTTTTCTTTTATTAAAAGTTAATTACATTGTTCTGAAGACAAATGAACTGGAAAAAATTATACTACTTATTTTTCATTAAAATTACCTCTCTATCACTGAACATTTAAAAAATGTTCAGGTGGTCCAAATTCGGGAACCAATCTTTTCTACTGATGGTATGACATTGCTGTTTTTTTTGTAGTGTTGTTGTTTACCGGTGATAACTTTTAAAAATCATTATACAAAAAGTTTTTCAAGATATCTTAAGTTTGAAATCATTATCCATTTAATGATGCAACTTCGAATGCATGCTATTTTTCTCTGATTTCAATTTTTTTTAAATGGTTTTGTTTATTGCTAAGATAACTGACACTCAAATAAATGTATTTAATATTTTGACTGGACAGAGCAGCAGCATGCACGCAAAAAATATAGTAAATATAAATGTATCAAATATTTTCCTTGGACATTACTTTTTCATTCAAACGACTAAGCGATTAGAGCTCTTTGTCGACTCAAGAGTAAAAAAGTATATGAAATTAAAAAGTTGCTACGGAAATGTTATGCAAGGTGTCCACTCTAAATGTAGCCCAACAACTGATTTCTAACACGTTAAAGACAGACATAGTCTTCCAATTAGAAAATTGCTTTAAATGACGGAAAGAATTATATTTCATGTTTTTTGAGTAAGTAAATGAAATACTGAAAAAATTACGAAGTCTAAAATTTTTACAGTCCCCCGTCCTATTAGTCATATTTAGTAAAAAAAATTCTCGATACACTGACATTTCAAAAAAAGTTCGTTCACTAAAATTCGCCGAGTTATGAAGCTTTGAATTTCATTATTTTTAGCTATCTACGGCCGCCTCGAGCAAATTCTGTCAGTTGATTGAGAATCTTCCTCAAAGTTGTCATTGAGATGGTGTAAAATCGTCTAAAATAGTAATATTCAAAACTTTATAACTCTGCCAGTTTTAGTTGCAGAAGAGTGGAACATTTCTGTTTAAAATGTTAGTCAGTCAAGAATATTTTACTAAATATGATGATAGGATCGGGGAATAAAAAACAAATTTAAACTCCTTAATTTTTTCAGGAGTACATTTATTGACTCAAACAACATAAAATATAATTCTTTACGTCATCTTAAGCACTTTACCAATTGGAAGTATAAGCCTTTTTCTAATGGTTTCGAAATTAGATATTGGGCCATGATTAGAGCGGGTTCCCTGTATACTAAAGGATATACCGTTCTGATAATTTGTTTTTGATGGAGAGTGTTTGAAAAAAGATCAGATTTAGTACAAAAAATTCTAAATTTTCTCAAATATTTAAGTCATAAAACTTTTTTTAATGAATTATTAAGTTTTAACACTGGCGTCATTTAAATATACGAAAATATTGCTTCAAACATCATTATTTAACAAAAACAGATCTCCAAACGTAAGGTGAATTACTCAGATACCTTAGCTGTTCATTAACTTTAGAAAGTACAGAATCGGGGACTGTATAAAAATTTATACTTTGTATTTCTTTCAGCAGTACGTTTATTGACTTAAACAATATAAAATATATTACTTTACGTCATTTGAAACATTCCCCAATTGGAAGAATATGCCTATCTCTAATGGCTAAGAATTTAGCTATTGATCCACGCTTAGAGTGGACTCCCTGTATATAAAGATAAGTGGTATGTAAATTCTCCAGGAGTTGGAAAACTGAAATTTGCTACCGTTAGTATGGAGAAAAATAAGAAAAAACTAAAATTATAAAACAAAATTTCCATTACAATACACATAAACTTTCCTTGCAATCATTTTTTATCTTTTATCATGACTACAACTCCAAACATTTAGCTGGGAATTTTAAGAGTCACGGTCATCCAACGTGGGTCGAATAGAATATGTACAGAATGAAATCAGTCATCCACTCAAAAACTAAAACATAAGGTAAAAAGAAATGTTGCAAGAAGTGTGCAAAAAATGTAGAAAAAAATCTCGTCAAAAATACCAAACAGACTGGTTATAGCCCCACCAGGAAGTCTCAAAGAATTTATGAAGATCTAAGATTACCTAGGT
This sequence comes from Araneus ventricosus, assembly GCA_013235015.1. NCBI lineage: Eukaryota > Metazoa > Arthropoda > Arachnida > Araneae > Araneidae > Araneus > Araneus ventricosus. The sequence continues at coordinate 5,662 of BGPR01027264.1, forward strand.
TATCGTGAAATTAAAATTCAAAATTAATAGCAATAATTTCATGTATGCTATTTTAACTGTATGGAAATTTTGTTTTTCTTAAGTTAGGGTTGATATATGTTCTATCTGAAATAAAAATTAAAGAAAACTTGCTTAGTTAAGTTTTCCGACTGTATTTCATTTATATAAAACCAGCCTGTGGTTAACAAACTAAGTTTTCCCATTTATCTAAATTTGATTGTGAAATGCGTTGCCTTTTATACGATGCCTATATTTTTGAAGAAACAGTTTAAAATATGAAAGACATAAGAAACCATTACAATATACTTATCTATATAAAAATAGTTATTTTTTAAATTCTCCATGTTTTCATACTCCATTTATTATGAAGTTTAATTTATTTTGTATTGCTCACACGTGCTTGTTTCGCAGTCAGAGACGCAGCGTTGATGGAGAATCGAATGCCGACGTATGAGATTTCAGCTTTCGAAGCACGTATACCAGAGTGTTATTTCATTTTAAATCACTTATTCTGCAATAGTTTTTTTTCTTCTTTATCATCCACAGTGTTTGAAAAGGGGGTCATAAATTACGCATATCGTGAAGAAGCTTCGAGTAGTCTTCTTATGCGAAGTTAGTTATTTTCAATATTTGTATGTATCTCACTTTACCTGTATAATTATCATCATTTCCAATAAATTCAGGTGTGAGTAAAGAGACAAGTATGCATCTGCATTTTGGGAAAAATTCTATCCTTGTTAGCATACTTTAGCATCGCATAAAATTTAATTTTTCCTTATTGAGTTTTCTGCTATGATTAATTATCAGTTTACAAAGTATTAATTTTTCTCCAATTTCTTTTATGTAAAACATCATCAGTAAATTTTACGTAGCTTAAAAAAAGATGACTATTAGACAAATATATGTTTAATTGACCGAAAAAAAATTCGATATACTTCTGAAAATATAAATAATTTAAGAAAAAATGTCTTAAGAACAAAAAATTGTTTTCTACTTGAAGGAAATTTCTTACTGAATAGCAGGAAAAAAAATGTAAGAAATCCCATTCAAAAAAAGAGACAGAAAGGACCCCAAAAAACAGCAATATCCTATAATAATTAATTTGTTGTAGTACAATATTTATTCCCGAGATTTTCGTGGAACGAAATGGCATTTTATTTTATTCTAAGGAAAATATTCAAATGCTTTTTATCCTAAGGAAAATCGTGAAACATTTCCTCCAGTATTGAGTGCAAACATAGTTAAGTGAAGTCAATCGAAAATTGTTTCAATGAAGGGTAGATATTATCGTCAGTACAATGTATAGCTAACATGAACAAATATTCTGTAGAGTATTACTCTGAAAACATGAAATTTTTTCAGTAAACTGTGGAGTAATATTTTTAGTTATTATTTCCTAAAGTCACTAGCATAATATTTTATATTACATTCAAAAAGTTAAATTTTCGTCATGATCTTCGAATACAGTTATAACTCAAAATTGTCACTTGTATTTACTTTTCTGCTAAGCATACATCCGAGAGCTGAAATTCACCGTATCTACTTGTTAAGTGCGTTTAATCTCATTCATTTTGTATTGAGCGCAGCAGCCAACTTAAACCCCCAAGATATAAAACTTAATTTTAAAACCAATTATAAATTTTCGCGAATATAATCCTTATAATTTTAATGAGTTGACTTATTTTATTACTACATAAATCTCAATCCACTTTAGCGATAAGCTAGCTAGCAACTGGATTCCTCCTATTGCAAGAAACGTAAAACCAAAAATTGCTTATATTACACAAGAGCTCAAAACCAGTGAAAAGCAAATATGAAAAAGAGACCGTTATTTAAACAAGATATCTCAAACTTAGAAAGCAATTAAATATCAATTCAAGAACCAAATAAAAAAGTCATCAAAGTAATTTTTAGATGCTAAGATATTTTTAAGAAAAACGATTTCTAATAGATGGCGCCATACATGCTTTCAAGAAAAGAGAAGAAACCTGAAAGCACAAAATGTTTCGTTATCTTCAGCAGGTTTCGATTTTTTCACGGTTTTGAGAAATGCGTTACTGAAGCGAGATCTCAATGCCATGTGAACTAGATAATACAGAAATATTGAAAAATATATTTTTGTAAGAAACCAAAAAATGAAAGGATGAAGATGGGAAGAAGAAAGGAGCTTATTTAGAATCAAATATAAATTCTAAATCAGCAGAAACTTCGAATCTTACATAACAATTAATAAAACCAAATTTTGCACACTAAAGAAACATTAACGTGAGATTGGAAATACAGATTATTTAAGTGTAAAGAAAACTATTTTTGGTTTAACTGACTAAAATTATAAAATTTAAACTCGAATAAACTGAGGAAAATAAGTTTCGGTAATATACATTGCCGATGAACACGATAATAATATCCAGTAGATGAGACAACATTAATTTACGAATGAATTTTTTTAATGATGGAAATGCAAGTCACAGAAAAATAATCTTTGATTCGGCATATGTTCTATCAAAATCAAAACTTCTTATGCAAGGATTTCTATAGCGACTCAGTATATAGCTGCGATAATGAATATCTTAGTATTTAACTATAAAACTAAAACATTTTAATTCAGTGTATAAAATAAAATATATTTTTAAAAAATCGCTAATTATCAGTGATTTCATTGCAGAAGAAACCTTTAATTGCAAAAAGGAGAAAAAGAAGTTAATTCTGTTTTTTTTTTTTTTTAAAAAAAAGCTACGACTTTAACATTTCTTTTGGATGGGTGGATAATACACGTTGTTCATATTTCAGACGTTTAAAAAATTTAGAAAATGGGCTTTCAAATGAAATGGTATGCTTTAAAATGACTTCAATGAAAGTGCATTTTCCGAATTACATTTTAAAAAACGCATGCATTCAAGTAAACATTATTCCCTTTTCCTCATTAACTGCTTAACCTTATACATACACATACAAAAAACATCTTACGAAAAAAGCATGTCTTAAAAAATAATAAGCTTTACATGTATTTTGTTCTTCCACAAAACTACAGACTAAATCAGTAACTAGGGAACTAGAATCACTCTTTTATCCAGAGTTTTAAATACCCGGTACCTGACAGAAAAATATATGAAGCAAAACTATTATATTTAACTAAAATATAAGAACATTCAGATGTCTTAGCATTAAATAGTCCTTGATTCTACCAGGAAGGATATTATTCTAACACACCTTAAAATATTTATATTTAATAGCACTTAATTTCAGATGATTTTATTTTAAAGCATTAAAAAGATTTGCTCCCTGTAGTGTTTCATGATTTTGAGTGATATAAAGCCTATGTTTTTGCTATACGTCTTTGAATTTAAGCAATAAATACCACTTTCACTGATCTCGTACTTCGATGGCCATGGTTACCTAGTAATAAAGTCTTGACTTCGGGATCGTTGATTGTGCGCTCAAGACTCGATTGCTGAGATCCACTGTGTGAGTAGGCCTTGTGGGATTTTAAATCTGCCGCCCAGGATCATATATCTACTACATTAATGTGACATGAAAGTTTGGAGCGTGGATTGCCAGCTCAAGTATCATTGTCGTCATCGTACCATGATTCAAAAATACAAGGTAATTCAAAATCACAAGATCCTTCTCAAGATCGCCGTTGCGTAGCTTCAAAGCGCGACCTTAAATATAACTAAACTAAGTCTTCATTGTACTGAAGGTTTCGTGCTATTCATGAAATAGTTAATTTTTTATTAAATAAAAAGTATGTTTTCATATGGAAAAGATTATTTTTATCATTAGTGTTGGTATTCCTATTGAATGAAAATATTATAAATATTTTAAAACACTTTATTTTTTTTTATTTCCACTCGCAATGTTTAATTAAATTTTATATTATTCTTTAAAAATTGTTAATAACTTACAGAGAAATGGATTTTCGGTGGTTTTTAAAAATCATTTGGTACATTCTGTCACTTTTCTAGAAGTTACTACATTTAAAAAATTGTTAGGGGCAACTGATATTTTCATTTTAATTAAAAATCAAATTGCGGGTTATATAAGGTTTTTGTGTATTATAATATTTTATATAAAAGCATCTTTTACTTTAAAAATAGAAATTTAAAAAAAACCATTTAATTATATATGCAATGTAATTCCGTCGAATGCTAATATTAAATATAATATATTACCTCTCCCGCATATGATGTTTACACCACGTAGCTGTCAATAGCTAATTTAATATGTAATAATCTTTGCTATGCTATAAGTAAGACACGGAAATATTCTCATCCTGATCGATGCTGAGAATATCAGCTGGTTAAAAATATATTCGAGTATCTTATTTCATTTAAAGCAGAAGGTTTTAAATTAATAGTTTCGACTTCAACTGAAGTGACGTAGTAGAATTTCAGAATAAAAAAACTGAAAGTTCTGTATTCTTAGCAGAATTTAAAAGCCCAAACTTCTGTCTGAGACTTCAACACAAGTGAACAAAAATAATCGCGAAAATAAATGGTTTTCAAACTTTTATATAAAATTATAGTGTCATAATGCGATGGAGAGATGCGAAATAACTGTCTCACTTGCAATAACCTAATGGGCGGAATAAAAAAAATCTACATAGAAACAAAATAAAAAATGACAGCAAATATCTTACATTCTGCTATGTTGAATTTTCTGCCGCAGGAAAATAGCAATGCATACCTTTAACTTCCGATTAAGTTTGCCTAAATAAACTGCAAAGGATTGTAACTTTATAGAAATGACAATAATTATATTAAATTGGTTTTGTTCGAGACTAAGCTACCTGAGTTGATTATTTATATTTTCTCGATTGCATAGCGTGGAATATATTCTTGAGAGCAAATTTATATGATCTTTAGAAAATTATTAATGATGCTCATAGATTGAAATATGGGTAATTAAAACATTATTACTATAAAATACGGCTATCGTTTTGTAGAAACGTGCTTAAAAAAAGCTGGATTTTTTTCAATAAATTTGAAAAGCTTGAAAAAATTATTTTCTTGGACTGAAAAGGCAGGTTCCTTTTATGGAGTTATTAAAAAAGATTAAATATGACTCAGTTTTTACTAAAAGTTTATTTCTTTTCTGCGTGCCTGTTGGGCCCTGGATACAAAACAAATTGAGACTTAATTAGAGACCAACGTTTAAAAAGGATACACATGTGGTTTTTACGATTAATAAACTTTTTCTTATAACTGTATACATTTTTAATTTATTTTCATCTGTTTATTACCATTTCATACTTCGTCTAATGCCTCTCTGACACTATATTTTTCATTTCTTTTTTAATCCTTTTCAGTATATATTTATTTAAAAAAATCTTTGTCAGCATTTTTGAACTGGTGTTTTCTCTATTTTCTGCCCGATATTTTTGTCTATATTCAAACGTTTTTCATGGTTATTTGATAATTTAATTTTTTCCTGAATCTTTTAAGAGGATCTTTCGAAATTATTTTCGTATAAGATGTCACATTCAAATGCTACTGTAATTCTCTGATTTGTAGGAAACCCTAAACTAAAAGAAGCCTCATATATTGTAAGACAATGTTTTTGTAAAATTTTATAGTATGCGGTATTATAAAAGTTTTTTAAGTTACGTTATGAAAAACGATAAACTTATAGAAAATATTAATCCGTTTTTTTTATTCTGCAATTGGAAATCAATGTTTATAAAAATGAGTTTCTATTAAAACTTACTAATGAATATAAGAAGAACAAATGAAATCCTTTATTTTATTTCAAGTTATTTATTGCTTAAATTCTAAAATATAACTATTTCAGAAAAATGAATTAAAATTAATTTTTTGTATCGCTGAATCACTTTCAATAAAAAAAGTCGTATCCAATTCCTTACTTCGATACTTTAAGCATGTCCTCATTCACACTTTTCAACGGCATTTTTTACTTAGCGTATCATTTAATTAGCAGATCATGTGTTGAAAGTTAACATAGACTTTGATTTTCTCTTGACATCAAAAGGAAAAAAGGGATTTCATTTTCAAATTCAATATTTTTATTTCATAATTATTGCTACAAATTATTAGTTCTTAAATGTGCCGAATTAAGTTCTTAACTTAATTTTGAAAGAAATATTTTTCATAATTATATATCGAAACATTTTTAGTTACAACTGACTGCATTTTTAAGTCCAGTCCTGGTGTATGCATAAAAATTAATCAGCCGTTAACCTCCCCCACCGCCTCCCATTCTTAACGTTAACCACAATTCTGTAAGCATAAATACCATAGAATACCAAAAATCTTATCAAGTCACGTGATCTTTTCAGTCACAAAACAGCAATTATACCAGAGGAATGAGAATCTGAAATAATTCTGCGCGTGAAAAAAACCCATAGAAAAAGTAGGAAGTATTTTTATTTTGTGGATCTTCAGATTTTTTTACTAGTTTAATTATTAATTATATCATGGAACTGATTTTTAAACAGTCTCTCATAAATAACAAGGAAAAGTGACGCATCAAAATAATAGTGCTCTTATTTAACGAAAGCATTCCCTTTCTATTGTTCGTTCCTCCCCTGTCGCGTAGCTGAAACATCTGCTCGCCGTGGTTCTGGGGAAAATGAGTGGGATGCATTGAATTGATTTGAATGTGATATCGATAGCTTGGATGAAACTGGCTGACAGGTTCACAACATTTATTTTTTAGAAGTTTGCGACTTATAGTTAAGACTTTTCACTACTATAGGCTTTAGTTAAAGTAAAAACAAACAAAAAGAGAGAAGAGGACAGAAAACTTACTCCACTCAAGAGAATAATTCGTTGGAATATATCCCATGAATAGATGCTATGGTTTGTATTATTGAGGAGTAGCAAATTCGTTTAAAAAATATTTAAATATAATTAATTTCATTATCTTTTGCTATAATTATATGCAGTTATTTATGTTTTTTGCTTAGCCAATTGTTTTATCTCAGTGTTTTTCTTCTTTAGCTTGAAATTAAAATATAAACATCTTGCTGTTTTTTTCTATATTGAAAGAAAAGCGGTTTTATAAGTCCGTTTCCAATTGATTCCCTTTTCAGCTACGATCTTAAGCTCATCTTTTAACCTACAACAAGATAATATTTTCTACAGATTATGTTATACATTTATGTTCTATTAGCTGCCTTTGGTGACCATCTTGTTCGTCCGGAACATTGTTTATCCTGTTAAATTATTAATACGGAAAGTATAACAATTTAAAATTTCGCCTTTATCACTTTATAAGACTGAAAAATATCACTTTAATGAAAACTGAAATTTAAACGAAAATTATTTACCTATTTCTAAGCATGCTTTCAAAATAAAAGCATTTTAATATTAACTGTTTTGAGTTCAATATCGACGAATAAAAGAATAAAAGTTTGTTTTCATTATTTCTTAGTCAAAATATCTATAAGAAAAACTCTAGTTATAATAACCGCGAAATTAAAATGAAACTGAAAGTACTTAACTACAAGTTAGGAAGAAAATGTCCATAAACGCATTTATCAAAAGTATCAGTTCAAAAATGCTTCTAGAAAATATTTCACTGTCAAAACTTGTCAAATGAAATAAAAATCTCTTCATCGATGAGCTTGATTTGAAAAACATGTATTATAATTAAATTACATTCTTTTGCATGAAAAACGAAAATCTACTTTGAAATTAATGTAACTTTGTTAACCACAGCTTTAAGAATGGAATTAAAATATTCAATAATTTGATGAAACAATGAAATTAAGTTTAATTTCAATAAAATAATGAAAAGTATTGTTGCAAAATATATGAAAAAAATATTTTTAAAAATTTGCTAAAATTAGAGAAAAAATTGGATGACAATTATGTTGGTTAAAAAGATAATTTTTTTAAAATTTTAAAATGGAATAAAATAATTTTTGTGCGATAATATATGTGGAAGTTATCAAGGAGAAACTCCGAAAATTCGCTTAATTTTTAATTAAGTAAAATTCTAATTAAAATTTCCAAAAAATATAGCTCCAAGTTGCATATTCCCACCCTCCAAAGTATGTCTGTGCCAAATTTCGTAGCTCTAGGTCTTATGGTCTGACTTGTAGAATGGCAATACAAACAAGAACCCGTATTCGCTTTTATTGTTTGTAGAGATAATTAGGTTTAATATGTTGTTTGTAATTAACTAAATAATGTATAATATTTGTATCTTAAATTATAAAAATGCATGACCAAAATAAAAACTAATCTTCATTCAGTCTCATATTTTTATAGGATCATTCTGCTTAATACTTTTTTAAGGGGACACATTACCTTCTGAACAATTTTTTTTATTTGAAATATTATTGAAAAAGTTTTCATGCGATTAAAACTTAACAATCATATAAAGTCATCTTAATGAGAAAAATTCATTTTGATCTGCTTGTTAAGTTTAAATTTAATTTTTTTAAAGAAAAATTCAATTTTTAAAAATTTCCTACTACTTTTCAAATATTAATATTTTGGCTTCAAATTTAATGGGATTCACTGAAATATATTACATAAAACTGTGCATGGATTTTAAGGTGCATCTAATATTCGCTTAAATATAGATTTTTTACTGTTTTATGTGGAGACAAATGAGCACTATCTCAATTTATATCTTGTATATAAAAAAAACTAAGCAACTGAATGCTTATTTCATGCACATTTTTATTATATGCATAACGATAAACATGTACAAAAAGTTTGAAAGCTCTATCTAAAACAGAAAAAAACCTTACCGTTTTATAAACAAGAAAGTGAAGAAAAGTCCGATATGGAGAAAAAGCCAGTTAAAGTTGTCATTTGCGCATGTTTATCATTTGTCATAGTAATTAAAAAACTAATATAGAGTAAACTAATATAATATCTATAATATTAGAGGTACAAATTTAAAATTTTGATGCAATAAGTAGAAGATCAACAAAATAAGCCAATAAAATAAAAAACGATACTTTTGCCATTTTTTGGGTAATGTGCCCCCTTAACAGGTAACAGATAAAAGTAAGTTGATTGTAAGGGTCTAAATCAATAACTTCATTAGAAGTTAAACATTCAGTGCATTTTCATTCTGTTTATGCATCAAAATTAGTTCAAATCCTAATACATTTCCCATGCATTGCGTTTTTTAATTCGTTTTTTAGTCCTTTAAAGCTTTCAGCTCACCAAAAATTAAATAAATAGCAAGTTTTGAAGTTGGTCGACATAACAAAATTAATATTATTAATGTGATGGGTGAACCAGCTGGTCGCCGAAGGTGAGTAAATAATACAAAAAGAATCTTGCAAATAAATAATTCAAGAACACTCGTTTTTAAAACCTATGCGATCTTAATGTTTATATTTTAAATTTGTGCATTATTATATTAGAAACATTCGACTGAGAAAAAAAATGAAACTGACCAATAGATTTTCATTAAAGTTTCTGCCTACTACTAATGTATCAGTCACATGTAATTTAATTAATAATATTACATGAAGAATATAGGTAATTGTTATTCTATAGACTGAATGCGTAACTAATGTAAAGATATTACGAAAATATATTTTATACCTCTAAGAAATATATAGGATATAGGTTGATTAATCTATATCTATTTCTACTAATAATAAAGGAGGAAGTTTGTGTGTGTGTCCGTGTGTTGGTCCTTTACAAGGCAGACCGCTAGACTTAGAGCTACGAGATTTGGCACAAACATACTTTGAAGGGTGGGAATGTGCACCTCGGAGCCTGTTTTTTGAAATTTTAATTAAAATTTTAATTAATTAAAAATTAGGCGAAATTTCGGAGTTTTTCCTTAATAACTTCCGAAACTATTACTTCACAAAAATCATTTTTACATCATCTGAAAGTGCAAACATTCCCTTTCCAATGATATCAATTAAATTTCCGTACAATGTTTTCGGGCATTTTAATAAACTTTTAAACATATTTTTTGGCATAATTTGCAACAATACTTTTCATTGTTACAACGCAACTCAAACCGTTACCATTGTTTAAACAAATATGTAATTGCATGTTCCTCTTTCATTATTGTAATCTGAGATAGGATTCTAATACATTTTGCTTTCATATTTTATTTCATCAAGATTTTTGTGAAATCTGTATACCAAGCTCTCCGAGATATTGCTTTGTTTATATTAAGAAACATATCTGAAAGGTTATGGTTGCTATGTTTTTATTCTCTTTTCAGCATGTTTTAATTCAACTAACACGCCGCTGGCTATAAAATGTGCTGCGTCATTTTAATGTTGAAATCAAATGCATATTTTACAAGAAGAATAAGAAAGTGAAGATAGTGCCGACAAAGTGGAATTAGGGATTACTGGACATGGTCAGTTATTTGACTCTATTAGGGACATTTATATAGACAATGAGCAGAACAGGTACAAGGTCACTAATAGAACGTGGGTTAAATATCTACCACAATTTGAAGTTTAAAATTATGTTGTTAAGAGAACCATGGATATAAAATGATACAAGATTGAATTTAAATCATATTCCCGGCGAACAAGATGGTCGCCTAAGGCGGCTAGTAATAGAATATTTTTCATAATCTTTAAAGGGATGTTCAAATTCAAGGAATCAGCAACTGAAAAATATTTAGATACATTCACTAATAAGTATATCGAGTTGTAATTTAAAATAAAGTCTTGCTGCTTATTGGAATTATTTTGAATGTGTAAAAAGGTGCTCCACATTTCTTTAAATGAGTGTATTTAAAAATATTAATTTTCCCAGTGCGTGAAGAATACTTATACAGAGCAAGAACTTTTAAATATTTCTTGTGATTTAAATTCTAGTGGTTGGATGTCTCCATTCTGTTCGATGTTCATGATAGAATGAGACACTGACAGAATTTCCAATTTATAGGAAATAGTGCTTTTTATATATTTTTTCTTTTACTCGGATGGATTTCATTGCTTTTCCCCTGTCAAAAAAATCAAATACTTTATATTTTATAAAATGTCGTCTTTATATGAGTCGTTTGCAATACAGAAATATAGGAAAGAGTTGCCGAATTTGAACCGGCAGCGCCTAAATTGGACCGGTATCGAAACTTCAATTCTATTAAATATTTGGGGCGTAAGACAGGTAAATAATGTTGCAGCGGTGTAAATGTGGTGCACGAAATCATTTTAAGAGAAAGCGCTACGTGGTTACAATTAGAGAACAAGTGTTTAGATTTAGATGCCATCAATTAAACATTTTAACAAAAGCCTAATATTCTTTAGGCTGCTTTAAAGCAAGTAACAAAATGTGCTATTTTATTCTCAGGTAGGAAACTTGTTTGGCTACAATTTGCTGCGATAATTTTTAAATAGTTTAAGGATAAGGGTAGGAGAATTTTTTGTTGTTGTTTATTTTGCCTAAAAGTTGCTTAGGTTGGACCATTAACAACTGCTGAAATTGGACTATTTAAATCAATGAGATTGTTAGATTGCACTAGAGGAATACCCCAGAAACCGCGAGTAGTCCTGATAAATTGGAAGTGAATCAATCCAAAGCAAAAAAACGACATTAGAGACATCAAATGTTGGCTCGAAAGGAACGTTAAGTGAGGTTGAGCAGTTTTGTATCAATATGAGGAAACAAAGGAAGAAGAAGAAATGATACAGTCCATAAAATGTCATACTGTGTGAATTTGAAAAGTCAGAAATTATTTTTACTGTAATTGTTCTTAAAGAAATTGGTGGTCCAATCTGGGCAACCAGCTTTCTTAATTGGACCGATGACTCACCTTTTTAAGCTTTTTTTTTCAAACTTTAAATCGTATTTCTAAAAAAGTTCATTACATTGTTTTGAAGATAAATAAACTGCAAAAATTTCTACAACTTGTTTTTTATTAAAACTACTTCTTTATCATTATACTTTCAAAAAAGATCTAAGAGGTCAAAATTCGGCAACTTTATACGGAAAAATATCGTTTCTGCGTATTTCCTGTTATGGTGATAATAATCGTTTGCAAGAATCGTTGATTCATGCAAGTTCTTAATTTCCACGGCTATAAAACAATGAAAGTTTATGAACTATATCGTGCTATGTTGTTGATTACTCGGGGTTTTTTTAATTTTATTTTCGGGATAAAACAATAACCAGATTTTTCCAACTATTTGTAAATTAGCCAAGCTGATTTGAATTTACGTCTTTATGCTTTTGATATCATAAAGAAATCACAGTACTGTTATTGTATTTGTTTTATTTATTTGTTGAACATATATCGCACTATGAATGACATCATGAAATTAAGTTTAGTTACAATAGCATCTTGTTTTTGAAGCGACTGGGTGTGTATTTTGGAGCGGACCTGATAATTTTCATACCACGATCTCATGTCCACGAGGACAACTGATCCGGCGCCCCCTCTCCGTTCCACATCAGCGAGAGAACGTTTGGCCCTCGACATCAACAGGTCTATTTACACGGTGGATCTTTTGGTGGAATCGGGTTTCGAACCTAGAACCTTCCCGTGCAGAAGTCGAAACCTTACCACCAGACCACCGGGCCTTGCGACATCATTAAGTGAAGGTTAAAAAACTATTAGAGGATATGCGTGCGAAATATATATATATGCTTAATTGGAATATTGACTTTTCTTTTGTAAGTGAGTATGGTTCATTCCTTCAGCTTCATGTAACAATTGAGACTATTAAAGACCAAAAATTTATGTTACGGTCAATATGATTAATCGGTTATTATTAATACTAATCAGATTATTATTAATAATAACCGGTCATTATTTATAATAACCGCATAAAAATGCGTTTAATATTAATACACACATTGACCGTAACATATATATATATATATATATATAATTTCAGAAATAATTGAAGCCGCAAGATACTTGAGAATCATATTAGTATGTTGGTTTGTTTGTCTATATTGAATTCATGTTTCAATCGGATAACATTTGCCCTAATCTGCGAAAGCCGTTGTTGTAAACTGCAGAAATCTTTCTCTCAGATAAAACCGAAAAGGTAGTGAAGAGAAAGGATAATAAAATCCTTTTTTTTTTTTTTGCAAGATTCGAAGCATGATCATTTACGTGTTGTTTTGGGTGAATTTTGTGATCTAACGCATCGGAAATGAATTTATTAAAATTAACTCAATTTTACTCTCTGTGAGAGGCATATATATAGATAAAATGACATGATCTTTTACTTTCTTACCAAAGATTTTACTTCAGTTATCTATTTAAAAGTTTATATCTGAGAAGATAAGTGGGTAATGTTGGATTCTTTTATTTACCGATTTTAACTAAGCTTCAAAAATCAGTGTATTTTTACTGGACTTCAAGTATTTCAAAATCAAAGTTTAAATGTTTTTAATAGTTAGAAAAATGTTGACGATTTAAGCTTATAAAAATCAAATATATTCCTTTTAAGCTGCATAATATAAGCTTATTTTTTCCATTCCATTTCTTTATATTTCAGTCTCAGAAAATCAAATTTTCTGGAAGCTGGTATCGAGGATGCAAAAGCGTTATGATACCTGATAGGAATTTTCTTGCACAAATTTTTAAATATCATTTTTTGTAGAAATTTCGGTCTATAAAATCAAACAGATAAAATTAACTTATTCAAAGCTGAATTCAACTGACTTTAATTCTTCGCCTTAAAAATAAGCTACAAATTAATCTCAGTTTTACTTTCTCATTTTATAGGAAACATTACTTCTGTTTTATTTGTGCCATGATATGTTCAACTAGAATGAATTTAATTTGAAATACGACTACATTTTTGTTTTTCTTAATACCGTAATTTTAGTTATGTCCCAACATCGATATGTGTAAAATGCTCCTTTCAATAGTTTTCTTGAAAACGCTCTATAGCTAATACCTTGTCTATGGTTAACATACGGCAAAAATTTCAAAACGAGTACTCTCTATTCCAAGTCTTTAATTTAAAAAAAACTTTTGTATTGATTACTTGAAGCAGAAATGTGATTAGATAAAATTACTATCCACTGTATAGCAACATTTGTTACTATTGTCCTTTTGTCATACTATTTTATTTTTAACAGAACAAGGATAAAAAGAACTGTTTAAACTTCTTTAATTCCAAAATAAAATGTTACAGTACAAAAAAGACTCATTCAATTTTGAATTGACCTGAAATTCCTTTCAGGGATCTTTCCCCTCTGGATATATGAAATTTAAAAAATTAAGACGTTTATGCCATCTTAAGAACTTATCCGAGAATCGTAATTGTTCAATATGGCAAATTTTTTTTATAAATTCTTAATGCAAAATTCTCCGAAATGCCGAACTTGGTGAGCACATCGAGTATTGTTAAAAAATCTTCATAGGATTTAAAATTAAATGTAGCGCGATAAATGTTATTTCTTGGTTTTTAATGGATTGACTTGTATTCAGCTTAAGATAGAAATTAAAATTTCACCAAGTCCAAAACTGGATTAACGTCTTATCCTAGAAGGTTACTTCACTGATAAACTTGATTTTAAAAAACTAATTTCGGAAAGAATATGGTAAATAGTGGTAACAGGAATGTGAACTAAAATTTGGTCACGGATCACAAAATCTCGGAAGATGCTTTGTGCTTTTGTAATACCCTTACATACAGATTCGAAATTAATGCAAAAATATCTATTTAAAAACCAAGTATTATTTCATTCGCTCCTTATAATTATTTTAGAAAATAATTAAAAACTTTCTATAATTTTATTGGAAAGAGTGATTCGACCAGTAAATGTGCAAGTAGGTTATGTCACACTAGAACTGCACATAAAATGCTTAGCGTACGAAATATAGCCTTTAAAATATAAGAATATAACACAAATTTTGCAAATTAACGCAATATTTTTAAAGCGTTCGCAGTTTAGGCAGAAAATTTTGTGCCAATGGAGGAGAATTTCGAGAATACTCTAAAAGATTGGAACTCGGTAAATAATGCTTTTATTTTCTTTAAAAATAAACCTTAAGTGAATATCTTCCTAAAAAGTTTGCGAATCAGTGTCCGAAACTTTTCGCTAAATAAACTCTTAATGTCGGTACCTACACAAGTAAACTACAAGAAAGTTTTTGTTTCTGTTTCCATCGCACTTGTTTATTTTCTCCTGGCCACGGATTTGCGACTTTCACATAAGACGGACGAAAATGAAATGGTAGAAAAAAAAGAAATAACAAAAATAAACAAATATTTTCTGACCGGTTGCAGGTAAGAATCTGCAGTCGAAAGATAAGACAAAAAAAAATAACATCCACATCTTCCCACGT